>JAGQAX010000012.1:42459694-42744694 GCA_019142605.1 Cephalopholis sonnerati
ACTGAAACAGAAAATGTCTCTGGTATATGTCTATGAACGTCTATTCATTGTCCATGAGCAGCTCCAGACTTTATACCCTATGACATCACAGATTAAAGTTTTAGCACTCTGTGTTTTGGATTGAGGAGAGAGTTGCTCATGTTTATTCATATTTTGGACTGTTTTAGAGCAGAGGAATCACATGGATGAATTTTAAACAATGGGCAGAGTTCCCCTTTAGGTAAATGATCCAAATACTTCCTCCACCTCAGAAACCTCACTCACCCTCTTTTATCACCAGGTTCTTTAAGTTTTGAAATTTATTCATGTGTCACTGTTTGTTTATCTTTCAGTGGCAAGGTTGGGTTCTTCATTAGGTTTATGGCCTTCAGGATCACCTAGAGTGAAGGTGTTCTCTGTCGTCACTGGTCAGATGTTTGGTGCTGATCAGGTCATACTGAGACAACTGACGAAGAGTGTAGCGGAGGAGACCAGAAACCTGCAGGAATGTGATGTCATCATCATCTTCTGTTCAGTCAAGTCTCGTGTTGGATCAGATGTGGATGCAGCCATGAGACAGTATCCAGGTAATGGATGGACTTATTTGAACTTATTGTGAAATCCTCACAGTTTGTCCAGGAGTAACACTCAGCCTGTTTCCATGACGACAGAGAAAACAGATGTATATAAAATCCATGTGAACATGTTAGTGTGAGTGAGATGGTCCTAAAGTGAATGAGTCCCAGTGGGACTAACACACCCAGATCATGTGACTCCTGCATGTATACAGTCAGTCAGACCCAAACTGGCCGAGGCGCTCTGAGCATGCTCCACAGTTTCCGCCCCGGGCTTTGACCCGGAAGTCCAATAGCATTAAATGTGTAAGAGAAGAAGAAGCCGGTAACAACATGGAGGAATCTACATCCAGAGCCGTGACTTTTTGGACGGACCAAATGTACAGAGCTGTAAAGTTGTCCACCATGGTACCAGTTAGCTGCTAGCTAACCGTAGCTAACTTGTTTGTCCATTGTTTGGTCTGTGACGTAATAGGTCAACAGGAAAAAGGTCCAATACTAACAAGCTGAAAGGGGGCATATCTCCACCTATCAGAGAGGAGTCGCACATACTGAGGCCTCCCGTGCTTGTAGACTGGGACAAGGACAGGAGTCCAGTTAAATGTCCTCGTCCAGCTGGGACTGTAGCTCCACTTCACTGTGACTGGAGACAGACTGAGTGACTCCTGCTCACACATGTAGAGAAACAGAGTCCATGTTCTGTGTGAAGCTTAAATTCTGTTTCTGAGGCTTCTCTTCAGCCTCAAGAATCAAACTGACCACGAGCGATATGACCTCATCGGTCACATGGTCCATTTGGTCTGTCAGTCTGGGGTCTTCCTCATGTGTTGGAGGGGTGTGTGGGCTTTCACATGTCTGTGTCCAGGAGCCTGTTCCAGGTCCAAGTGATGAATGAATGAATGAATGAATGAATGATGGTCTAAGTTGTTCCGACCTGTGTTGACGAACGCTTCTGTGATCTAACATTCTCTGCTGCGTGTTCCTCTTCACAGGAAGTCTGTCTCTAACCTTTGTCTTCTTCTCTGGTGTTTCAGTGTCATCGGGAAATAAACCAGTTATTTTGGTGCTGATGTATCACACCAGAGATCACGACTTTTCACCTGATGTGACACAGTGGTCAGAAACCTATCAGAACATCAACATGGTCTCTCACATTCTCTTCCATGAGACTCAGCCGGGATTACTGTCCAACTGTTCAAGAAATGACCGGGCCATCCAAGAAATACAAAGCAACTTAAAGAGATTGAGATAATGATGAAAATGATCTTTGACCTAACAGTGAGTCAGGTTGGTTAGTTTGATGCCTGGATATAAAAGAATGAAATAAGGAAAGCAGAAATATCATTTGATCCACAGTCCAGAGTCACAGTTTGTTTCATGTCCTCCTAAATGACTCGGATATTTCATCAACAGTCGTGTTGATCAGAACAAAATGTAAAAACCACTGTTGAACTTTATGAATCGTCTGCAGGTTCATTTGTCTGTGGTCTGGTTTGTTACTGTCACACAGCAGATATAACAGAAATACTCTGATTTAACCTTCATATCAATGTTCTGTGAATGTTCTGTTGGTTTGTCTTTAACCCTTCGTCTCAGATCTTTGCTTCACAAATCAAAGTGTGAACTGATTTCATGTTGATTTAATAAAAAAGATTTGCTGTCTCCTGATTTTTGTTCTTATTTAAAGTGAAAGACATGATTCAGATCTGTAGATGTCCCCAATACACATCAGCAGCATTATTATTACTACATAACAATCACAAGCACAGTTTTACTTTACATTACCTATAGTTACCTATAACACCACATTATACTACTGATAACAATGATAATAATAATAATAATCACAAGTTTCTACAGTATTTGTGTTATTACCTGTATCACTACATAATATTACAGCATAATTTGTATTATTGTTGGTTTATATTATATCATACTTTTCCATCTCAGTTGATACAGTTCCATTGTCTTGTGTTTACTTCACACAAACTCTACATGACATTATATACTCCACAGATTTTTATGTATATAGTCCTCATGTTGATTAAATACATTTATCCATAAATATATTTAGGGTATTTTATACATAGTTGACACGTGCACTACTAAACTTCTTTTTCACAAATATTTACACTGGTCACGTGTACAGTCTGAAGTATTGTAATACTTATATTGTACTGTGTATATCTTTCATGTTTAATTCATCTTTAATCTCTGTAAATTATTTAATCTTTTGTATTTATTTCATTCAGAGTTCTTACAGGTTTTAAACTGAAAACACACTGTGATCTTGTCAAAGATAAAGTTGTTTGCTCTCTCTGGTGAACAGACTGTGATGGAGACTGATATTTACTGTTACTGATCTATAATAAGTGGATTAAGGACAGGACATGGAGGGAGGTGGAAACACGTCTTTGTTCAGTTAATAGAGCCCAATATGTACGTATGTTATCATGATCGGTGTGAGATGTTTCATGTGTTAAATAAAACTTTTAGAGGTTATTGCAGACTGTTTTTAACATCAAACACAAGCTTCAGAAAAGATTTTTTTATTTCAGCAAAAGTATTAAAATCACAGTGTAGAAGTACAAAAGTGTCACCATCAAAACAAAGAACCAGCAGTGACAGTACAGTTGCAGCTGGTTAAGGTGGAGCTGATTGTAATGACTTTATAATAATACCTCATTGTTTGTTATTGATCATATTTTGTATCAATAATCTGAAGCTGTCAGATAAATGAATGCAGTGAAGGAGGAAATACAGACACCTTGATATCTGACTGAATCATTTCTACGGAGTTACTCACATTAAAGTATGTGTCTGGTGTGTTGGTGTTCAGAGCTCTGTGGCTCTGTAGGAACAGTTTATGTTCTGATGTTCTGCAGGGACTTTCTGTGTGTGCTCCCTGTTACACCACATGTTAATGACACAGCAGACAAACACATTTCAACAACAAGACACGTGTCCGTGTTTCTTTTAATGTCAACACATCTGGACATCATAGACATTTACACACATCAGAAATCACGACTTCACTTCATTCATGACTCAGTTTACAAAAACCATCAATTTATATCAGCAAAGTTTTTGTATTTTTATTTTTTTTACCTTTATGTGATATTATTAAACAAAATTGTTTCATTTATTAAAACAAAAAAGAGAGAAATTTACTTACATTCAAATATTTGCTTTATTTTAACTTTGACCTTTGTGTTTTGTTTTTATTTGTTGTTGTGCTAAATTGAAGTCCAAAACATTTTCTGTTAAAGAAAAACTGACCTGTTGAAGAAAAGAGATGCTGATCCATGAAATAAAACTGAAAAGATTTAATGACCTTGGCTGCTAGTATTTAAATAATGACACTGTTGCAGGTTAATTTCTTTCTTTTAAATGTTTTTCAAAAAAGAAAAGTTTCATATAGAGCCAGAGATGAGCGGTGCTCATCCTTCAGTCAGTCCCTCACAGCTGTGACAGTCCACACTGACTCCAACTCATGAGCTGAGACCTGATGTGAGATTTGTTCGTAGCCTCTGCTCACGTCCACGGGGACCAAATGACCATACACACAGTCTTCTGTTGTACATTTATTTCATATACGAGGACTGTTGTGAGAACATCAAACATCTTGGGTGATTTGGTTTGCCTGAAACATGCCAAATATCCTGTCTGTAGTATTTTGATTTTACCCATGTACCAAAACACTGATTTTTAACATGAAACATCTTTATTCAGTGTTTTTCCTGGTTTAAATCATCTGGTCTGTCTGTTTCTGAGAGGAAGAGACCTCTGAGGATAATTCAGCTCCTGAACCAGGAACAATGAAGGAATTCTAACCAGGAGAAGTTTCAGCTGGTTGATATTTGTGTAAACAGGGCCTATGAGATGCCAAGGTGCTGCACACAGTGTGAAGCTCCATCAGATGACCAGAAGACAAAGAAACCACACAGTGAATAAATATATCAACATTTCATCAGGTATATATCTTGGTATGAACAAATGTTAACTCTGAGTAGAGATGAGTTGTGACACTGAAGCTCTGAACTTTTGTTTTCTTATTTTATTTTCAGATGATAAGTGTGGGGGAAAAGTGGTAGACTGAAAGTGAACGTTAGTATATTTCTGCACATGTCAGAAAACTACAGACACATCAGTGAGACAGTAGCTGTGAGAACATGGCTAATCAGCTTTCAGATCAGACTTTAAAAACCCACTTTGGAGAACCAGTGGTGATGAAGGCCCCCAACACAATCAGAGCATACTGACCGTGCGCCAGTGAACAATAACACAAACCATGAGGAAATGTTTCTGCTGAAGAGAAAAATAATCTGACCTAATGGAACAAGTTGGTTTTGGTGTCACTCCCTCTGGACTTTAGCTCCTCCTTTACTCAACTCACTGACATTTTTCTTTGATTTCACGCACCGACGGGCTCTGATGCTGATTCAACATGCTCAATCAGCCAAGAAAAGCTGACAAGGGCCGATGGTGTGGGACACAATGCGAAGTCTGGGCTGACAGATGCTAACTGACACATGTAGTGACTGAGTTTTTATGAATCTGATTGGGTGAGCAAGCTGTCAGTCTGAGTGGGTCTGTGCCCATCCAGACACACCCCTACATCTGCCTACAGTTCACAAAGATTCATTCAGTTTCAGCAGTGTAGCTGTCTTGCTACCCCTGTGAGCTCCCCAGCACAGACACACAGATTCAGCACTGCGTCTATATGTGATACTTTTATTGACTACTGCCCAACACACAACAACATCAGTCCTAAACATGTGCCTGTGGCTGCCTGGCTCCTCCAGCACATGTCTCCCAGTCCTCTCAGTTTAAACTCAAAAAACTCAGGCAGTGCCCTTCCTCTTGGTCTGGGCCGCAGTCCTTCGAGGGCCAGCACGCTACTGCATGTGAAAGGGAGAGATGAAATCAGAGCAAACCAGCAGCAGCAGCAGCAGCTGTGTCAATCAACTCACCTGGTACTACTCTCACTACTCTCTCAGCCATGACAACTAACAATGATTCAAATGTTGCAGAGAAGCTGCAAATTCTGAAACAGAGACGCCACACACACAGCAGATCTATACAATCAGCACAGATTCAAGATTAGAGTCACCAATTCAGTATCTGACCAAATGTCTCCCCTTCTGTTCCTGAGATATGACATTAAAACATGATGATGTCACAGTCAAGATGACCTTTGACCTTTGGACCTTCAGTATTTTATCCTGTTAGACATTTGTGTCAAGTTTGGTCAGAATTAGTGTATGAATTCTTCAGTTTTGTGAGGTCACACTGACCTTTGATAATGAAAATTATAATCAGTTTATGTTTGGGTCCAAGGGGATCTTTGTGCCAAATTTAAAGACATCCCATTCACGAGAACGACTGCTGCCATCTTGTGTTGGTGACATCATTAGGAGCCAGAGGGTAGGCTCGTTTGAGATGAACTGTGCCTCACCTGGAAAGTAGACGAGATCAGACGGCTGCAGCAGGGGGCGGTGACAAAAAGCTGCGGTCACGTCGGACAGTTTCCCGACAGTTTCCAGCAGCCTTCAGTCCGTACAGGAAGTCACAGAAAGACTCACATCCTGTCAGATATGATGTCCATTTATTAAAATACTGCCAGACTTGTATATAAGTTTGTTTTCAGTCTCCAGTCGTTTTAATTATGACAGATTAATTTATCAAAATGCTTTACAGGTGATCTGTAATTTCTGTTCATGGTTTAACCTCCATTTGACATGAACTTTCATGTAGATCAGCATCATATCAGTTTGACCTGTCCCCTCAGCTACACAGGCTCAATAAACTGTGTCTGACTATAAGGTTCATATTTAATACAAGACAACAGCTTTCATTAAAGATCAGTCAGACACAGTCAGGGCTTCACATCTGTACAATCCTCACATCCCACTGACCACACGTCTCTGTGCTGATAAAGACTTCAATGATTCAAACAGCCCAGTGTTAATATACAGCAGACTCTGTATAGCTGATGATGAATGGATTTAGTTTCTGACGACTAAACGTCTCCATCAGTCACACAACATGTTTTCTGTTCACAGAGTAAACCTTCAAATCAGACAAATCAAATCTAAATCTCTGAAAAGTTTATCTGAAACGTCATCTTGTTGAGTCGACATCTGAACCAATCAGCTGTTAGATCAGGTGAGAGCCAGGCGCTGCAGTCAGTGGAGAGCAACTGCAGCGCCCGGCTCTAAAAACTGCGGTCGTCTCACTTTTGCAATTTTATCGCTGTCCACTTTTGTAATACGTCAGAGCAAGTCGGGGTGAAGTCGGACACTGACGCTGATCACTGGTGATCGAATCTGTGCAGGCCTGGCTCATCTCAAACGAGTCTGGTGTTTCTCAAAGTGAAGCAGAGGCAAGTCAAGAGTCCTTCCTGTCATCCAGTGAACACACATTGGAGCAGGCTAACAGGTGTCCCAAAGTGCTCAAGCTGCTTCTGTGCGCTCATGGAATTTCTCCTGTCAGATTTCTGCCCTGCTCTTGGATTATTTTGTGGAACAACCCTGTCAAAATCCCTCAACCAATAGAACGGCAGGTTTATTGTTGACCAATGAAATGATCCCTGCCTCCTTGTGGGCACGCTCGCTCCAGTGTTAGAGCGTCCCGTCCAGGCGGGTACTCTTTAACTGGGTAAAGGGAAAGAGACAGCAGCACAGAACACACACAGCTGTAACAAGAAGCCTTTGAGTCACAGACGTTACCACTGTTCACCTTCCTTTAACAGTTTCCAATTAGCTGTCTCACTAAAACAGAGTGACATCACGCTGTGTGAGGCGAGGAGCTCGTTGAGGAGCTCGTTGAGGAGCTCGTCTGGTTGATTCTGACACTTTTTATATCTTTCTCTAAATCACTGTCAAAGCAGAGAGAGCTCGTTATTACCTGCCATCGTTTGTATTTCATACAAGCAGCACATGTGTATATACTGCTTAAAATGGCTGAAGATGAAACACAGTGTTTGTCTAGAGTGGTGTCTTTTTTGTTCCCGGGGCTTGTGTGACGTCAGACTGACACATCTGTTCATTTAAACTCTATCATTTTAATTCTTTTAAGAAAATCTGAGCGTAACAAGCATCATAAGTGTCTTTTACTTTTTTTAAAATGGAAACTTTTTTTAGTGTTATTGTATATTTAAGTGTTAATTTTGATAATTAAAAACAAAAGTTAAGAAAATATATGTTTGGGTTGTACGAGTGGGTGGAGTCAGACCTGGAAGGCCCGCCCACAACACCTTGCCTGAGTTGGACTTTTAACTAACAGATACAGGACTAATTATTCTTTAGGCTGAGGCTTGCTGCTGTGTGTCACTAAGAGTTTCTTGTACATAGAGAAATGTAAAGTTTAGGTTTTCAGAGTGTTTCCAATTGTGAATTGTTTAACAGTTAATATTTGTACAGAAACATATTTCATGTAACGTCTCAGTGGGTCGACACACAGAATTGTGTTTGTTAAATCAGCACATTCTCTCTGAAGAGGTTAAAGACTCCGTCCTGTAGAGGAGGGAACATCCTGGTCTGAATCTTGACCACGTGTCCTCCTGATCTAATAAAGACAGAGATGATAAGTGTGTATTGTTTACTTGTTTATTTACATACAGTGTGAGCCCAACGATGTGTCTCAGTTTCATTCACATCACAAACTGAGCCTTGACGGCCCGCACCGTAACCCCCCCACCAACATGGAGCACTCTGCTAACAACGTTAGCAAAGCGCTCGCCCACATGACGCCATCTACTCTGTCTGCCCGTTCAGTGTGACAGACTGAACTCTGAGAAAACTTTATTTTGACCAAAATCTTGCAGAAGTTTTAATAAAACTCTGATGGAACTTTGATAACACTGTGATGGACAGTTGACAGAATTCTAATTGATATTAATAAAATAAAAACAGATTCTAGATCAGCTCCACATGTTATCACTTCTGACATCAGGCTGCTCTGCAGGTGGAACTCACAATAAATGTTGACATTGAACATTTCTTCAAACCACAGACTTGTACGTTTTTATATGTTGTGACTTTATGTTTCTGTGGTTAACGTGTGATCAGGGACAAAAACGATTGGGTGCTCGTGGAGAACAGGAAACAACAGAATCGACAGGAGGGCGAGCAAACAACTTCATTTTTTGATAAGATCACAATGTATTTCCAGTTTAAAACCTGTAAGAACTCTGAATGAAATAAATACAAAAGATTAAATAATTTACAGAGATTAAAGATTAATTAAACATGAAAGATATACACAGTACAATATAAGTATTACAATACTTCAGACTGTACACGTGACCAGTGTAAATATTTGTGAAAAAGAAGTTTAGTAGTGCATGTGTCAACTATGTATAAAATACCCTTAATATATTTATAGATAAATGTATTTAATCAACATGAGAAGTATACATAATGTTATGTAGAGTTACTGTATCAACTGAGAAAACTATGATATAATATAAACCAACAATAATACAAATGTTGCTGTAATATTATGTAGTGATACAGGTAATTATACAAATACTGTAGAAACTTGTGATTATTATTATTATTATCATTGTTATCAGTAGTATAATGTGGTGTTATAGGTAACTATAGGTAATGTAAAGTAAAACTGTGCTTGTGATTGTTATGTAGTAATAATAATGCTGCTGATGTGTATTGGGGACATCTACAGATCTGAATCATGTCTTTCAATTTAAATAAGAACAAAAATCAGGAGACAGCAAATCTTTTTTATTAAATCAACATGAAATCAGTTCACACTTTGATTTGTGAAGCAAAGATCTGAGACGAAGGGTTAAAGACAAACCAACAGAACATTCACAGAACATTGATATGAAGGTTAAATCAGAGTATTTCTGTTATATCTGCTGTGTGACAGTAACAAACCAGACCACAGACAAATGAACCTGCAGACGATTCATAAAGTTCAACAGTGGTTTTTACATTTTGTTCTGATCAACACGACTGTTGATGAAATATCTGAGTCATTTAGGAGGACATGAAACAAACTGTGACTCTGGACTGTGGATCAAATGATAATTCTGCTTTCCTTATTTCATTCTTTTATATCCAGGCATCAAACTAACCAACCTGACTCACTGTTAGGTCAAAGATCATTTTCATCATTATCTGAATCTCTTTAAGTTGCTTTGTATTTCTTGGATGGCCCAGTAATTTCTTGGACAGTTGGGCAGTAATCCCTGCTGAGTCTCATGGAAGAGAATGTGAGTGACCATCTTGATGTTCCAGTAGGTTTCTGACCACTGTGTCACATCAGGTGAAAAGTAGTGATCTCTGGTGTGATACATCAGCACCAAAATAATCGGTTTATTTCCCGATGACACTGAAACACCAGAGAAGAAGACAAAGGTTAGAGACAAACTTCCTGTGGAGAGGAACACGCAGCAGAGAATGTTAGATCACAGAAGTGTTCGTCAACACAGGTAGGAGCAACTTAGACCATCATTCATTCATTCATTCATCACTTGGACCTGGAACAGGCTCCTGGACACAGACATGTGAAAGCCCACACACCCCGCCAACACATGAGGAAGACCCCAGACTGACAGACCAAATGGACCACGTGGCCTCAGAAACAGAATTTAACATGTGTGAGCAGGAGTCACTCAGTCTGTCTCCAGTCACAGTGAAGTGGAGCTACAGTCCCAGCTGGACGAGGACATTTAACTGGACTCCTGTCCTTGTCCCAGTATACAAGCACGGGAGGCCTCAGTATGTGCGACTCCTCTCTGATAGGTGGAGATATGCCCCCTTTCAGCTTGTTAGTATTGGACCTTTTTCCTGTTGACCTATTACGTCACAGACCAAACAATGGACAAACAAGTTAGCTAGGGTTAGCTAGCAGCTAACTGGTACCATGGTGGACAACTTTACAGCTCTGTACATTTGGTCCGTCCAAAAAGTCACGGCTCTGGATGTAGATTTCTCCATGTTGTTACCGGCTTCTTCTTCTCTTACACATTTGATGCTATTCAGATTTGAGGACTTCAGGAGCTGTGGAGCATGCTCAGAGCGCCTCGGCCAGTTTGGGTCTGACTGACTGTATACATGCAGGAGTCACATGATCTGGGTGTGTTAGTCCCACTGGGACTCATTCACTTTAGGACCATCTCACTCACACTAACATGTTCACAGGGATTTTACATACATCTGCTTTCTCTGTCGTCATGGAAACAGGCTGAGTGTTACTCCTGGACAAACTGTGAGGATTTCACAATAAGTTCAAATAAGTCCATCCATTACCTGGATACTGTCTCATGGCTGCATCCACATCTGATCCAACACGAGACTTGACTGAACAGAAGACGATGATGACATCACATTCCTGCAGGTTTCTGGTCTCCTCCGCTACACTCTTCGTCAGTTGTCTCAGTATGACCTGATCAGCACCAAACATCTGACCAGTGACGACAGAGAACACCTTCACTCAGAATATTGCTCGATGAAACCAATGAAATATCATTTTGCACGTTGCCCCTGAAAGATAAACAAACAGTGACACATGAATAAATTTCAAAACTTAAAGAACCTGGTGATAAAAGAGGGTGAGTGAGGTTTCTGAGGTGGAGGAAGTATTTGGATCATTTACCTAAAGGGGAACTCTGCCCATTGTTTAAAATTCATCCATGTGATTCCTCTGCTCTAAAACAGTCCCAAAATATGAACAAACATGAGCAACTCTCTCCTCAATCCAAAACACAGAGTGCTAAAACTTTAATCTGTGATGTCATAGGGTATAAAGTCTGGAGCTGCTCATGGACAGTGAAGGCTGAACGATGTTCTAGATGACAGTGAGTGCTCTTGGGGGAATGTTCTGAGTATATGGCAACATTTTCAGTTTCACTGCTGCTAACTTAAGGATCAAAATATATCAGTCTCCATTCGTTGAGTGTCTCTCAAAGTGAAGCAGAGGCAGGTCAAGACTCCTTCCTGTCATTCAGTGAACACACACTGGAACAGGCTAACAAGTGTCCCCAGGTGTGTGTCATTAATCCTCAGCAGACTGAGGGGGATTCTGGGTACTGTGATCATTTTAACACTCTCTGATGTTGTGGACAGTTTGAACAAACGTATCAGTGTTGTCAGGGTCACATGACTTTTAGGGAGAATATATTTCTGCATCATATTTAAGAGTAAGTAGAGTGATGAGGTAAAGGTTTATAACAGCTGTTATAAATGATCATTTACAGTATGAACACACACTCACACACGCAATCACTCTGTCATTTCAAAGTGTTCCATATTTTTTGTGTGTATGACGACACACTATGCTACAGTTAAAGGAAATGATTCCATCGGCATTAAATTTAATACCATGTCCCTCTGTAACTAAGGTTTCCTGTACTGACTTTTAAGTCTCTTATCTCGTCGATAGCGCTCGCTGCGAACAACACTCGACTCTGTAGCTCCTCTTAAAAAGAAGTTCACAAAGCAAAGAAAGTTTGCTCCCTGGTACAACTCCCAAACCAGAAAATTAAAACAAATATCGCAAAAATTTGAAAGGAATTGGCGATTAACCAAACTGGAAGATTCTCATTTAGTCTGGTTAGACAGTCTCAAAACATATAGGAGAGCCCTCCCAAACCCCCCCCCCCCCCCCCCCCCCCAAAAAAATGGATGTAGCCAAAAAGATTGTAGAAGAGTTCCACAAATATTACCCTATTTTTCTCTCTTTGAACATCTCAAAACATTTTCAGTGCAAATTATACGCATTATGCATATTTAGCATTTACAGTTGGTGAAAATCAAATTGAACTTAGAAAAACAGTACTGGCACAAACTGCAAATACACTGTGTGTACCGAACTACATGTGGGATATATCTTTTGTGTACGTTTTTGCTGCAGCTGTTTACTTAATCATAGGCCACATGGAGGACTTTGTTGTTGTAAAGCAAGAGGAGCACTTCCTCAAAATGTTCACCTTCAATTTTTAATGTAAATAAAATAGAATAAAAATTCTATTATCCATACTTCATTAACCAAAAAAATATATAATAATAATAAAGTCACCATTTAAAAAGCTAGCAACCTGAGAGGAGTAAGTTACTTATATGTAGGCTACAGTAGAACATATCCAGCATTTAGAACTGGTCAAATCAAATTACCCTCACAAAAATATGCTGGCATGAATGTCTACAGCTGTACTGTACAGTTTTATCATTTTAAAATTTCCGTATTTTAAATATTTAATCACAAATCTAAACAAGTAATCCTTGTAAATGACTACAATCTAATTACACATTTTATTTTTTGTAACCTGATTATTACTGTAATCATTACTTAATTTACTGTTTGCCATTACTACCCAAACCTGTGTGTGTGTGTGTGTGTGTGTGTGTGTGTGTGTGTGTGTGTGTGTGTGTGTGTGTGTGAATGATGAGTAAGATAGTGATGGAGCATATAGTATTGCATGAAGCCCTTTCCTAAATAAACAGTAATTTATGTTACTGTTCTTTTTAAATAAGACCTGTCGCCAAGCCACACATATTCAAATTCAAAGACACATTTTTCTTTATTTCATAAACAGAATTGTGTCTTTGTTGGTTTGTGTAATACAACAATACTCGTTTGATGTTGAATAAGGAGCTGTTTTTGTTCCATATGCTGCTAAGAAGATGGTCACTCAGTTGTCAATGTTCAAAGTCAAAAAACATCAGACTTTATCATGCTACTGTGGATAAATTAAACATTCAAAAAATCAAGGAAATGTATACTTTTTGTTGAAAATGTACCCTGACAACACTATTATTATTATTATTATGGGGCCAAGCCGGCTGGGCCTGGGGACCGCATATTGCGTGCAAGCATACAGGGTTCCCAGGACCAGCGGTGCTGGGAACCCTATTGTTTTTGTTCAGATTTTTATAGTTTTTTTTTTTTTTCTCTATTTTTATTTTTCCATAGGTAAAAGTGGTGCTGCAGGCTAAACCGTGCAAGGGAGGTTGGTCCAGACCCCTGCACGTACCTCACACGCAAAAAGTTACATATGTGTGCCAGCGGGGGCGCTATAACCAAGGTCAACGCGTTTTGAGCTATAACTCCCACACCTTATGTTGCACATTCAAAAACCTCATATCCACAGATTCCCTGAATAGCGCTGAGTCACCTGGGCTGGGCCACGCCCATTTCTGCCCTAATTTTTTTTCGTAAAATCACGAAAACTGGAAAGGCTACTTTTTCAAACTTCTCCTTAGGGTTGTGTGCGATCAGTGTGAAATTTGGCACGTACAGTCTTCAGCTGGACCTGATGTAAACTTATCAAAAGAATTTTGTTTGGTCAAAATATGCGCAAATTATTAACGAATAAACTTTTCTAGCTAGCTATAAAAACGCAAACAGTTGCATATCTCGGTCAAAATAAAGGCTAACAACACCAAATCTAAGATACTTGATTGGCATGTGACTGTGAGGGTGTGAGCCAAATTTGGCTAATGTTGGCCACTAGGAGGCGCTGCAAATATGGGAAATTTACATCTCTTAAATGGCGACACCGATTTTTACAAAATTTGGTGGGTATGATGCTGGGTCACTCCTGAGGCCATATCTTGAAGTTAATCACGACTGGTCAAAGTGGGCGTGGCTTATTACAAGATAAACAACAAACATTTATTTCAGCGCAAGTATTACGCTGAGGGCTGTGAAATTCACAGGGTATATATAGAACAGCATACAGACCACCCATACCAAAAATTGTGCGTCTACTCCACTGGGTGGCGCTATTACTGATGCAAACGCATTATGGCCTGTAACTTCCACATTTTAAATCACATCTTCATAAACTTTAAATCCACGTGTTCCCTAAATAGAATCTTCTGACATAGGCCACGCCCACTCCCGCAACATATTTCTTTTTGTAAGTCAGTACACATCAAAAACCTACTTTTTTTAACTCCTCCTAGCGTTTAGGCTCCATCTGCACGAAACTTTGCACATACAATCTCCAGACATGCCTGATCAAAAGTTATCAAAAGAATTTTACTACTCCGAAAAATGCGGTACTTATAAATAAACAATTTTTTCTGCTAGCTAAAAAACACATACTGTTGCATATTTTTGTCAAAGTAAAAGCCATCAACATCAAACTCAATTCGCTTGTTTCAGAGGTCAACCGGAGGCTCTGTGCCAAATTTGGCACAAATAGGCCCATAGGGGGCGCTGTAAACGGAGAAACATTGAGTGACATGAAAGTCGATCAGATTCGCATGAAATGTGGTGAGCGTGATGTGGAGTCACTCCCGAGGCTGGCCGTAAAGTTGATTAACTTTTGGTCAAAGTGGGCGTGACTTGTTACAACAAACATATTCAGCCGTTTACGTTCCGTGGGCTCTGCGAGACCCAGGGGCCGAGTCGCCCGGGGAGACCCCTTTCATTCATTGTTAAACGGTTTGGCCGTCAGGTGGCGGCAAACTTTGATGTTTCACCACGATTACAAAAGTTGTGTAACTTGACTCCAGGTGGACATATCTTTCCAAAACTTCATACAGATGATAACAGTCCAGCCCTGAAAACATTGACAACAGAATTTTTCATCACCGTCATAGCGCTGCCTACTGGTTGCAGAAAGTTACTGCTTTCATTCTTTCATGTCTCTCTTCTACCAGGTTAATATCAACCACCTCAATTTGGTGAGACATAGTCCCAAGACCTTGATGATGATCACACCAGAAGCTTTTGAGTTTTCTTCAGCTGTCACTGTGGCAACGCCTTATTCACCATAAAACACAAAGTTGTTTTTGAGGGGTAAGTGATGCTGGTAAAGTCATGAAACTTGGCACACATATGATAGGACCCGATTTGTGTCGTCTGATGTCATTTTTGTGCTTTGATGTGCCAACATGGCTCAACAGCGCCCCCTACAAATATTCAACAAAGCAGCCCCCGAAGCTGCTTTCACCTACATGTAGGAAACTTGGGAGTCACATGTATCACTGAAAGACGTACAAAAAAGCCTCTTGGAGCCATGTGCCAAACCCAACAGGAAGTCTGCCATTTTGAATTTGCTTGTAACTGCTTCACAACTTCACTGTACATGTTCCACTCTTCCCCAAACTTCACAGGATTGATGACAGTCCTGCCCTGAACACATCTACATGCCAATACTTGGTTATTAGTACGGCGCCACCTACAGAATCACTTCAAACTTGCTGTGTACCATCTAGACTAGTTTGTGATCAAAAGCTATCAAAAGATCAGCTACCTGTTGAGGGGCGTATTGGCTTTTTGATGGAGAAGTTTGACGTCTCGCCATGAAAAGCGAAATTGCTATAACTTTGGGGTGAATGGTCCGATCTGCACCAAACTTCACTGGATATATAATAGTCCCGCCCTGAACACGTCTACATGCAGAAATTTTGTATTTGTCATAGCGCCCCCTGCTGGAAACAGAAAAAGCCATGTTTTAGACTTTGAGGTGCAGCTCTGAGCACATCAAGACCTTGGTAATGCTATATTATGAAGATTGTGACGTATCGTCAAACAGCGTTGCGCCCAGAGCGCGGCAAAGTCAGTGTTTCGCCAAAATGCATAAAAGTGGCCTTAACTTCAGTGTCCTTGGTCATATCTGCCTGAAACTTCATATGTGTGTTAACGGTCCAGGCCTGAACATGTGATATGAGTTTCATTGATGGGCGTAGCTAAATGACTTGGTCACGCCCATTCATAAAAGTAACCCCCATAGGACGTTCACCAATATGCACGAAAATCGGTACATACATGTATCACACCCAGACGCACAAAAAAGCCTCTTGCACCATTAGACCAAACCCAACAGGAAGTCAGCCATTTTGAACTTTGCGGCCATTTTTGCCTTTTTGCACGTGTTGTATTTTAACGAACTCCTCCTACAGGATTAATCAGAACGACTTCAAAATCACTGTGTGCCATCTAGACAACGTTGTGATCAGAACTTATCAAAAGATTAGTAGATCGTTAAACTGTTTGACCATCAGGTGGCAGCGAAGTTTGATGTCTCGCCATGAAAAATGAAATTGCTATAATTTTGGGGTACATTGTCCAATCTTCACCAAACTTCACATGATTCATAATAGTCCTACCCTGAACACATCTACATGACAAAGTTCTGTGATTGTCACAACACCCCCTGCTGTTGACAGTAAATGCCATGTTTTAGACTTTGACGTGCTGCTCTGAGGACGTTGACCTTATCCAACTCACATTTGGTCAGAAAGGCCTTAAGATGTTGGTAATGCTATATTGTGAAAACCATGATGTCTCGTCAAACGCTGTCACCGTGGCAACGCCTTATTCGCCATAAACCATGAGCTTGTTTTTGAGGGGTAAGGGATGCTTGTAAAGTCATGAAACTTGGCACACATATGAAAGGATCCAATTGGTGTTGTGTGATGTGATTTTTGATCTTCGATCTACCAACATGGCTCATCAGCGCCCCCTATAAATATTCTACGAAGCAGTCCCTGAAGGTGGTTTGACCTCCATCTATTAAATTTGGTACGAACAAACCCTGCAGGAAGTCCGCCATTTTGAATTTGCTTGTAACTGGTTCACAACTTCACCATACATGTTCCAATCTTCCCCAGATTTCACAGGATTGATGACAGTCCTGCCCTGAACACATCTATACGCCAATACTTGGTTATTAGTACGGCGCCACCTACTGGCAAAATGACATGTCTTTGTATGATTTGAGGGATATGATGTGTAACTCCTGCGTGAGGGGTCTGCCTAATAAGAAGAAGAATATATATTAGATAAATCACTCACACATCCCTGGCTCTTTCTGGGGTAATTCTTTCTCTAACAGAGTAAAGAATTGTAAAAGCTCTTTCGGGTCAGTCGGAGTTTTGTTGATGGAGCACTCTGTCAAACGTTCAGCACCTACAAAGAGAATACATGCTTAAAGACTACTTATTTATGTTCTTCATACATTTTTGTATTTTTAAGTGTATGTATATAATTAGTATTTGTAAAAAAAATAAAATGACACGATAGTGTACAATGATAATAAATATTGTACATACGTTTAAAGCATTCTTCTGACATCCTGTTTTCCAGTTTCTGTAGACCCTTTTCAAGTTCCTGTTTTTCCTGAAACACAGAACACACACAGAGATGAAAACATGTGAATAAAAACAGGAGGTACTAAGAAGTACTGTGCCTGTCAGTGGAGGAGAGTAACTAACAACAAACAGACGTGGTTGGGTTTCGGAAAAAAGAAACAGAAAGGAAACAATCTTACACAAAGTGTAGTGTGTGGGTGAAAGTTGGTGGTTGTTGGACCCATCGACCACCCCTCACATCTGCCTTACTCAGACTTACACCACCTTAACTTTCGCTGTTGTCCTGTTGCATTTCCTCCTGATGCTGCAGGGCACCATTACAGAATAACGGGTCTATAATCGTATCATGCCAACATGAAAGGACAGCTTCTTTCTTCAGTGTCTGAAGGCAAACGTCACTGATGAAGCGCCGGATGACTATGAAGTGTGACCGGGGTGCTTTACAGCAGCCACAAAGTCAGTCCATCCGTCCATCCATCCATCCACATCCACCCATCCATCCATCCATCCATCCATCCATCCATCCATCCATCCATCCATCCATCCACCCACCCTTCTACAGGGCTGAGTTGTGGCAGCAGTGGGTTGAGCAAAGCACTCTAGACATGCAGGTGCTGGTGTTATAAAACCAGATATATTGGTGGAAATCATTTTACTGAAACACTGTTTCTGTCAACACAAATTTAATGTTGCAGTTTAGTTGTATTTAAATAAATAAATAATCATGCAATAATTAAATGTAATTTATTTACATGCATTTAATTTATTAGAGGATTTTCAGGATCTAAACAAAGTGCTAGTTTATTTGTAAAACCAGTGAATGTGTTCAGCTCTGATTGGCTGAGTCCCATCTACAGTCACACTGGTCAAGGACATACAGGAAGTGAACTAACCTGTAAGTTTGGTCCACCATCATAATAATAGCTGACTCCACCTTTGAGCTGGTTGTCTGGTCCACCATCACTAGAGCTGCCTCCACCTTTGGGCTGGTTACCTTCATCAGTTCTGTCTATAATATCCAAACAGAGAGGATTTCAGTGTTAATCTCATGCTGCAGGATGATCAGGACAGGATTCAGACACACTGTCTCAGCCTCAGAGACTTAGCATGGATAAACTACAGAGGCAGTTTGCAGGTGTGATTAACCCTCAAAGTTTCACTGACTGAATACTGATTTCCAATGTTTACTTTAACTGCCCTGTTTATTATACGTCATCATTTGGGGAGTAACTAGTTACCTGTTATTAAATTAGAGGGCTAAACTTAGATTCAGTAAGATTGTTATTCACGTCAGCGGTAATGACACCCGGTTACGCCAATCGGAGGTCACTAAAATTAATGTTGCCTCGGTGTGTCAGTACGCTAAAACTATGTCGGACTCCGTAGTTTTCTCTGGACCCCTGCCAAATCTGACCACTGATGATATGTTTAGCCACATGTCATCATTCAATCGCTGGCTGTCCAGGTGGTGTCCAGCAAACGATGTTTGCTTCATAAATAATTGGAAAACTTTCTGGCGAAAACCTGGTCTGATCAGGAGAGACAGCATTCATCCCACTTTGGATGGAGCCGCTCTTATCTCTAGAAACCTGTCCAAGTTTATTAGTGATTCAAAACCGTGACAACACAGAGTTCAGGCCAGGAATCAGAGTCGCAGTCTTAAACGCTTCTCTGAGCTTCTAGAGCAGTCACCCACCCATAGTGTCATACAAACGGTGTCTGTCCCCCGACCTCCTAAATTATTAAAATATAAAGTCAAACAAAGAGGAGTTGTACATAACAACCTGATAAAAATTAAAACCTCTTCTGTGACAGACAGGAGAATTAAATGTGGACTGTTAAATGTCAGATCGTTATCTTCCAAAGCAGTGTTAGTAAACGAATTAATATCAGATAATCATATTGACTGACTTAGCCTCACCGAAACCTGGCTGTGTCAAGATGAATATATTAGTCTAAATGAATCCACTCCTCCCAGTCATAATAATCACATTCCTTGAGGCAGCGGCCGAGGAGGGGGAGTTGCAGCCATTTTTAACTCTAGTCTATCAATCAGCGCTAAACCTAAACTAGATTATGAATCCTTTGAAAGCCTTGTCCTTAGTCTTTTACATCCGACCTGGAAAACATCAGAGCCTCTTCTATTTGTTATAGTGTAACATGCTCCTGGCCCGTATTCAGAATTTTTATCTGAATTCTCAGAGTTTTTATCCAGTTTAGTCCTGAAATCAGATAAAGTTATTATTGTAGGCGATTTCAATATTCACGTGGACATTGATAATGACTCCCTCGCTACTGCGTTTATCACATTATTAGACTCCATTGGCTTCAGTCAAAGTGTACATAAGCCCACTCACCGTTTTAACCACACCCTCGATTCTTGTTTAGTCTCGTTAGACAGTCTCAAAACATATAGGAGAGCCCTCCACAATGCCAGAGCAAACTATTACTCATCATTAATAGAAGAAAATAAGAACAACCCCAGGTTTGTTTTCAGCACTGTAGCCAGACTAACAGAGAGTCACAGCTCTATTGAGCCTTGTATTCCTTTAGCCCTTAACAGTAATGAATTTATAAGCTTTTTTAATGACAAAATTGTAACTATTAGAGGCAAAGTTCATGACCTCCTGCCGTCTAACAGTACTAATCTGCCTTCAAACACAGCTATAAGTGCCGTCTAACAGTACTAATCTGCCTTCAAACACAGCTATAAGTGCTGATACATATCTAGATTGCTTCTCCCTGATTTCTATTCAACAATTGACCTCGATCATTTCTTCATCCAAGTCATCAACATGTCTATTGGACCCCATCCCAACTAGGCTACTTAAAGAAGTCTTACCTTTAGTTAACACTTGTATACTAGACATGATCAATATATCTTTATTAACAGGCTATGTACCACAGTCTTTTAAGGTAGCTGTAATTAAACCTCTGTTAAAAAAGCCCACATTGGATCCAGAGGTGTTAGCCAATTACAGACCTATATCCAACCTTCCCTTTCTCTCAAAGATCCTTGAGAAAGTAGTCGCAGACCAGCTGTGTGACTTTCTCCATGATAACAATTTATTTGAGGAATTTCAGTCAGGATTTAGAGTGCATCATAGCACCGAGACAGCATTAGTTAAAATTACAAATGATCTTCTGATTGCTTCAGACCAAGGACTCGTCTCTGTACTTGTTTTACTAGATCTTAGTGCCGCATTTGACACAATTGACCATCAAATTCTGCTACAGAGACTGGAACATTCAATTGGCCTTAAAGGTTCTGCACTAAGCTGGTTTAAATCTTATTTATCCGATCGCTTTCAGTTTGTTCACGTTCATAATGAATCATCTTCACGTACTAAAGTTTGTTTTGGAGTACCTCAAGGTTCAGTGCTCGGACCAATTCTATTCACGCTATACATGCTTCCCTTAGGTAACATCATTAGAAATCACTCTGTAAATTTCCATTGCTATGCAGATGATACACAGTTGTATTTATCAATAAAGCCAGAAGAAACGGATCAATTAACTAAACTTCAAAAATGCCTTAAAGATATAAAAACCTGGATGAGCTCAAATTTCCTGATGTTAAATTCAGACAAAACTGAGGTTATTGTTCTTGGCCCCAAACAGCTCAGAAACTCTTTATCTGATGATATAGTTTCTCTGGATGGCATTGCTCTGGGCTCTAGCACCACCGTAAGAAACCTTAATAGCTTTACTGAAACCACACACACACTCACTCACACACAGTCACACACACACACACACACAAACATTTATATATATATATATATATAAACCAGTCTATCAATCATCGCAACAAAATACTTTGACAGAAACATCCTTACCAAAGCTTCTCTCTTGCTCGTCCATCCTGTAGCTGTGGTAGATCTGACATCTGCAGCAAACAGAAGAACAAAGGTCCTTTTTTTTATAATGGGTTACTCCTCTTTCATGAACAACATGACTTACAAGAAACTCACCAGACTCTGAGAAGCCAGCGCTGTGACTTTCACTGTCACTGAGTGAATGTATGCTTATAGGATAACTTTAACCTGGACCCTATTTCACCATGTAAATTGATCAAAGAGACCAATGTGAACATTTGAAATTGGTCCAGTATTGAGGGAGCCAGCAGTGGCTGGCAGCTGTGGAACGAGCTGTAATGGAAATGTAAATATTCCATCAGAGATGAGTTTCATTGATATTTATAGGAACTTGTTTGATGATTGTCAGTAGCTTGTGCTCAGGTCTTCACTGTGTCCTTATCCTGAAAGATTTCTCTTTATATTAATATTAAGTTTTCTCATGTCTTATGTTTATTACATCCATTATTATTGCCCCACCCCCCACTCCTCCTGGGAACCAGTGCTCTACATAAATCTCTGACTCAGCTTTATTTCAACTTTCTGTCAACGTGGCACCTACTGATTCCCTCCTGAAC
This sequence comes from Cephalopholis sonnerati, assembly GCA_019142605.1. NCBI lineage: Eukaryota > Metazoa > Chordata > Actinopteri > Perciformes > Serranidae > Cephalopholis > Cephalopholis sonnerati. The sequence goes on from JAGQAX010000012.1 coordinate 42,481,759, forward strand.
TCTGCACTTCTATGTCCTCACTACAGTGGTTTAACACTGAGATATGGTCCTCATAAAGATAACAATGTAATCCTACCCCAACAAACACACACAGTGGTTAATGGGAACCAGGTAGATTTCTTGTAAGTCATGTGGTTCATGAAACAGGGAGGGTACAGGGTATATAAAAAGTCCATTTGTTCTTCTGTTTGCTGCAGATCTATGACAGCTGCAAGATGGCCGAGCCACAAAGAAGCCTTGGTAAGGACGTTTCTTAGTAAATTGTATTGTGCTGACTGATAGATTGGACAGGTTGTTTGAGTGAAGCTTTAAATCCACCAAATATTTTTTAAATGAAGTGATGATGTCTTTTTATATAGTCCTGTAGTTCTGTTACACCCTAATGCCTTTGTGTTTTATGTAAAGCATTCCCAGCAATCTCACTGTTGTGTTTTATTAAACCACATTTGAACATTTCAGAAACAGTTTGTTTAAACACTTTAACACATGAGGACTATCTCTATGATGATTAAGTGAATTAACCATTCTCCTCTTTGTAAAATATTTAGTCTCAGAGCAAACATATACTTCCTGTGTGCTGTATGTTAATAATCATTTTCTTCATGTCTTCCTCTCTGTCTGTAGGGGGATGGCTGAGTAGCCTTTTTATTGGCACTCCAGGTAAGATACACTCTTAGCTGCAGTTCATTTGAAAAGTCCAACATATAAACATGATGTAGATACAGTTATACAGTGCATTGATCAGAAGTAGGCAGTAACAAGTTTCATTGAGTCCATCACATGTAAGGTGTTGTCACTGCTGTAGATCATTCCTGTTTACAGAGAAATGTGATCCAGCTGGTCTCAGCCATTATAGACCAATCTCAGTTCTACCTGTAATGGAAACAGTGTTGGAAAAAACTGTTGAATCATTTGGTCAGGCATGTTTTACATACCTATAAGTATGTGTTTAGAAAGAACCTCTCCACCATCTTGGCTGTCTCTTAGTTTGTCAAAAGAAATGAGAAGTGATTAAGAGAGAGGAAAACACTATGAGAATCCTCTTGGACTTATCTAAAGCCTTTGATACTGTCAGTCATCCCATTCTTCTCCAATAACTCTCCCATCTTGGAGGAAATACAACTGAGTCGCTCTGGTTTTTGAGTTACCTCAAGGAAAGGTGTTTCTAATAATGATAATGATGATGACATTCGTCCATCCCATGTTACATCACTTAAGGAGTACCTCAGGAAGTGGTCCCTGGGCCATGATCTTTAATTCAAACACATGAAGATTTGAAGAAACAAAATTACGTTTCAACCAAACTGTCTAAAGCAGGGCTATTCAACTTAGAAATTCAACTGGGCTGGATTTTAAAAGCAGGAAATGGTGATGGGCTGGACATTTTCAGCAGCCGTTAAAAAACACTGTATTGATAAAGTATTGGCCTTATATTAGCAAAGGTTTTGTTGCACTTATTTACAGTAATCAGCGTCGTTTTCACGACTTGAGTAATCTGCGAATTGTCCTTCCTTAGTTTAAGCAGCTGAGACAATGTGAAAATAATATAACAGTGTGATCTTTACTAACTTTACACCAGGGCTGGTTTAACAGTAGTACCAATCCGTACCAGTCCTCAGCTTGGACACTTGGCGATTGCTCCTGGGCTGGACGTGGCCCGCAGGCTGCCAGTTTAAATTGGCTTGGTCCAAAGTATTATTTTCTGATGACACAACAGTTTTTAATACAAAGGCTTCTCTTTGGCATTCTGTCAGGGAACCATAGCAAGTCTCTAAATATAAAAATGTATAATAATTTGATAATATTTATAATAATACTTTTTCAGAAGTGCAGTCAGCACGATTTGTGGGTGTACAAGTTGACAAATCCCTATCCTGAAAAAAAAACAAAAAACAGATCAGCGCAGTTATATATATAAACTTTATTCCAGACTCAGGTCCATATAAAAAGAATACATACGAACACACAGACAGAATAAAAAAAAAAAAACATTCAAAACACATAGAGACATCTATTCCAGTGCTTCCAAAAGTATGACATATATTTTGTGTCACTTTGGGCAGGCACCGCTAGGGCCATAATGACTCCATTCTTTGAGTGGCTGAGTCGACACATAAAACTGTACATAAACTTTCTAAGCACCGCATGAAAAGTGGGTACATCACTGCTTACAAACATGTGGCTTGCACTTGTCCATCTTGGGTGCCTAAGTAAAATCCTAAATGCATCATTATATGCCACTTGGATTTTTCTCATTTTTGCAGCACTGTACCTGCACCACAGGTGTGGAGTATACAAAGAGGTACAATACGACCTAAACAACGCTATCTTGACATAATCAGTACACTTAATAAATTTTCGCGCAAGCATGTTAGCTTGTGCATAGAGTTTGCAGCACTGACGCTGGATGTCGTCATCATCACACAAATCATCTCTGATTATGTGGCCAAGATATGTAAATTTGTTCACAACTCCAAGCACTTGATCTGCTAGAACAAAGGAGGGAAAGTTTGACTTCTTGTCCTCCTTGGTTTTCACAATTAAAATAACACTCTTTCTCGAATTAAACATAATGTCATACTGCACACCGTAGCAGGAGCAGATTCTAAGCAATTGCTGCATACCAACACTAGAGGGAGACATAATGACCAGATCGTCAGCATATACAAGGTGATTAATAAGCTGCTCTCCCACCATACATCCAGTTCTACACTGGTTTAGCTGTCTAGACAGATCATCCAAATACAAATTGAAAAGTACGGGTGATAGAATTCCTCCTTGTCTCACACCATTGGTCACTAGGAAAGGTGCAGATATACTTGTACCCCATCGAGCATGCATTGTTTGATGTGTATACCAGTATTGTAGTATTCTTATCATAAAAGGTGGAACGCCTCGCTCCTGAAGTTTGACAAATAGCTTTCCATGATTGACTCTGTCAAATGCCTTGGATGCATCCAAGAAACATAAAAACATTGTACTATTTTTTCTTCTATACGAACTAACCATCTCTTTCAGTGCATAAATACAAAAATCTGTGCCATGCTTGCTTTTAAAACCGAACTGGTTGTCAGTGGTGATTATATATTGCTGAAGTCTATCCAAAAGAATTTGCTCCAGCACTTTGGAAAGTACACTTGCCAAAGCAATGGGTCTATAATTTTCTAGGCTGGATATCTTTCCAGTTTTGTCTTTGACAACAGGTACTAATACTACAGCAAGCATAGAGGCTGGTAAAATACCATGCATTAATAATCCAGTAAAGCATAAAGCAATCAACACTGAGACTCTACTGCTAGCATATTTTAGATGTTCTGCCGCTATTTGATCAAGGCCGCATGCTTTATTCAGTGATAATTTCTCTATGGCATACAATACCTCTTCTGGTCTAATAACCACACCATCATGGTGAGGAACATCTCCAACAATAAATGCATCACCTTTAACACAATTAAAAATATCACAATAGTGTTTCCTCCATAACTCAGCAACATTCTCAGGTCCAGTTATACCAGAGATGCTAGATGGTAGAGTCATCTTACTGTTATTAATAGCTTTAACTTCCTTCCAGAATTCATATGTTTTATTCTGCTGAAGCTTTTTGGCCATTGAATTAGATCTCATTGCATCCTCATTTCTTTTTATAAATCGTACGGCATACTTAAATCTGGCATTGGCCAGTTTCTTTCTTTCACACTCTGGGCCATGCCTTGCCTTTCCTGTTGTCACCCAGTCATTGTAGGCTTCTTTAGCTTCCGCATGTACTTCACGTACATATTCATTCCACCCAGGCCTTATATTATGTTTAACCCTTTTTTGACAGAATGATTTACTACTATTAATTAGACACTTCACAATGGTTTCATACATGATACACAGAGCCTTGTTGTGATTTTGGTTCTTACAGTTAATATTGCCACATATTATCGCCTCAATTGGTAGATCAATGTCATTAAGGCTATTATCAGTCAGTGACCAGTAATATCTAAGGTTATCACCTGTAAGGCTCATCCAGTCTAATTTCCCACTTTGCTCATGGTTATTAATGCTGTTACATTCAGGTAGACTACCAACATTTAACATCATGGAAACAGGGATATGATCTGTTATAACCAATCCATACAATATTTCAACATTTTCTAAACTGTCATGAGCATCAGCTGTACACATAATGTGATCAAGCCAGGACGTTGTGTGCCAAGCTTCACTGATATACGTGTAACTGCCTTCAGGCATGAGTATTTTGCTGGAGAGAGCCAGCTTGCTATCTTGACAAAACTGTATTAAGTGCTGACCAAAAGCAGACTTTTCATCTGAAATATCAGCATTCATGTCCCCCATCACGTATATGTTTGTATATGCACTGTCCTCAATGAATGAGCCTATAAATGCTAATCTATCTAGGTATTCCTCCTCATTTCTGTGACAATCATATGGGGTGTATACATTTAAAATAACAAAAACATTCATATTATGCACTACTTGAATTGCTATACACCAGTCCACTTCAAGCCTGATGACAGTGATCAGTGGATCATAGTTTTTGCGCCACAGAATGGCCACACCGCCAGGTATTCTACCGCGCACTATTCCCATGCTTAGGTCCGTTGTAGACTCTCCTGCCCCATGAAAATCACTGTGGACAGAATTGAGTTTATCCAAGTCTTGTTTGGCTAGAAAGGTCTCTTGTAAACAAAGAATGTCCGTGCTCTCCAGGAGCTGGTCAATAACGACACGACGCGCTCTGTCCCCAGCACTCTGTCCCAGGCGCAGGCCTCGCGAGTTATATGACACAACTCTGAAAGCCATGGCTTCTACAAGGCATCGGGCGACCCAGCCCCCGGTACAGGCACACTCCCTGCCGGTGTCAATCCCACCGGAGCTTTGGGTCTGCGCGCCTCATAGAAGCGCCGCACAAAGGCACCTTCAGGCCAGAGCGTTGGCTCGTACATTTCAGCTACCTCTTTGCACTCGGCGCTTACTTTAAACGAGCTGAAACGGCTTTGTGCAGTGTCTAACTTTTGACAGGTTACCTCACGGCCAAGTTTATCTTTCAAGTAGCTGGCCAAAGTCTCCGAGTCTAGAGTAGGCGAGAATTTTGTTGCAAAAACACTCACCAGCTTTGTCTTTATAACTGGAATGCTCCCACCGGCACTTGTTCCTACAATGCCGCCTGTCTTCTTCTCCCTGGGGGGATTTAGAAGGGGTTTGCGCGCTGCCGTAGCATCTCCTGCGACATGTTTCAGCCGGTGGCCCACCTTGACTACCCGGGACCAGGTTGGAGATTTTGTCGCGTCGCTCCACTTAGTGTGCGAGGCTCCCGTTGCTGCGCTGCTAGGCACATCCAGTCTCGAGGCTGAGCTCTCCACCCTCCGGCTCGAGTCTTCCTCGCTGGGCTGGACCTCCATGCTGCCCCGGGTCTCCTCTCTGGCTAGAGAAGCGAGCGCCCTCCTTCTGCTTGTACCAGGCTGCTCAATAGCACCCAGTCGTAGGTTTATATCAGCGGTTACAATATGCAGGTCGTTACAGACAGTTGTCTGCACAGACAAGGCCTGTTTCATGGCGTGAACGTCTGCACCTAGACGCTCCATCTTCCCCAGAAGGCAAGAAACGTCGAGGCTAGCGAAGGTAATAGGTGGTAGATCATCAAGAAAGTGAGAAACAAAGCGAGGAGCGTCCTCACCCACCTCGTTGAGTAACTTGAGGCAACTCTTGATGTTTTTCGCGTCTTTTTGCGCCCCCGTATGTGCTACGAGTTTACGAGTGGCGCTTGGGCAAAGTTCAAAAAGCACTTTGGTTGAGTTCACAATCCACTCCGACCCGAAGTGGTCGACAGCCATTGCAACGATGTCATCCTGGCTCAGAGTTTTCATTTTAACAACTAGGAAATTTAGAAGTTCATCTTCTACAATAATTTTCCCAGTGTCTGTTCGGTAGATTTCTGGTTTTATCCGAGTTTTACTCACACCGCCCGCACCTCTGTCAGTACCGCCCGCCATCTTGAATTCTATCTATATCTCCATCTGGCTGAACAGGTGCCATATAATAATAAACTTTATATATATAGCACCTTTCAAAACACGGGTCCAAGGTGCTGTACAATAAAACTAAACACATTTTAAACATAAGCAGAATAAAACAAATAACATGTCATAAAATGTCATCTAGTAGCCTATAAGATAAAATAAGGTCAAAGTTTAAATCAATATAATAAAAGGTCGCAAGATAGCAATAGACAGAAAGACAGCTCAGATTAAGTCAAGATATGCTTTACAATAGAAGTATGTTTGAGGAGAAACTTTAACAAAGACAGACAGCCTTATATCTTCAGACAGGTCATTCCAGAGCCTCGGGGCCCTGGTGGCAAAAGCTCTGTCCCCTTTGGTCCTCAGCCTAGACTCGGGGACAAGCAGAAGACCTCAGCACAAGGAACTCAAACTACATAAAGGTTCATAGGGGACTAATGAGTCTGAAATGTATTCTGGAGCCAGGCCATGAAGAGCCTTAAAAGTAATTAATAAGATTTTAAAATTAATCCTAAAACAAACAGGGAGCCAATGTGAAGTGACTAAAACTGGTGTGATGTGGTCGTGCTTCTTGGTTTTAGTTACAAGCCTTGCAGCTGAGTTCTATACAATTTGAAGTCGTTGTAAGGTTTTTTGATTAAGACACGATTAAAAGCTGTTGCAATAATCAAGACATGAAGAGATAAGAGCATGTATTACAGTTTCGGTATCTCTAAAAGTTAAAAAAGGTTTTATTTAGCAGTGTTTCTGAGGTGATAAAAGCATGATTTGACAAGTTAAGTGACATGTTGTTCAAAACATAAATTACTATCAGATATGACACCAAGATTTCTTGCAACAAGCTTTATGTGTTGTGACAGGTGACCAATAGATGGCATTTGTTTTGTGATATGCTGTGACCCAATTACAAGGATTTCTGTTTGGTCAGAATTGAGCCGAAGAAAATTTGGCAACTTCCATTTTTTTTTTAAATCACACACACAGTCCTGTAGAGAGCTCAGCATAGTGAGGTCAGTTGGTTTAAGAGGCAGGTACAGCGGGGTATCATCTGCATAACAGTGGAAAAAAACACCATGTCATCCAAGGGGAAAATGGATAATGAAAACAGGATAGGACCAAGGATTGACCCTTGAGGTACACCCTACTTGATATGGGAAATGGATGAAATGACCCTATTAATGGACACACAAAACTTCCTGTCTGACAAGTATGAAGTGAAGCAGTTTAGGGCAGTACCAGATACACCCACCCAGTGCCTCAGTCTGTCTAAAAGAATACCATGATCAATTGTGTCAAAGGCTGCACTAAAGTCCGTCAGCACAAGAACTGAGCACGTGCCTGCGTCAGCATTCATTAGGAGGTCATTGGTGACTTTAAGAAGGGCTGTCTCAGTGCTGTGATATTAACTTATCAAAAATACTGTTATAATCCACAGCAGCAAGCACCTGCTTTGAGACAGTTTTTTCTAGAATCTTAGAAATGAAAGGCAGTTTAAGATTGGGCGATAGATTCCGAAAATGGTGGGATCCAGTCCAAGTTTTTTAAGGACTGGTTGGACACAAGCAGTCTTAAAGTAATCTGGGACACAACCAGAAGACAGTGGACTATTAACAATGGAAAGCAAATGGGGCCCAATACAATCAGTCACTTCAAATAAAGAATTTGTTGGAAATTTGCCAAGAGGGGTGGTTGAAACTTTCATGTGTGACATGATTTTTAGAAGCTCAGGCAGAGTAATGAGGGAAAAAGAGCTCAGGGAATCATGATGTGGGTGGTCGACACCAGCAAAGTATAATGGAAAGTTCTCACAGTTGTGGATGTAAAATATAATGTTATTTGACAACACAGCATCCAGTTGCTAATGGCTAACATTAGCCTCCTGTAGCGTAGCCACTGAAACATTAATGTTATCCTCCTTGTGCATTTCCACTTACTAGTAACGTTAACGCTACTATCTAACGTTAGCACTGTAACGTTATTCTAAAACTCAGCAGTCATCACTGACTCTGGTTGAGTTTTAAAACTCCGGGGTTGCGTTTCACTGTCTTGGTTGTAACGTTAACGTTATAGTAACCAGACCTAGTTTAGCATATTCTCTTGGCATGTTACACTCGCTCTCCTCTTCCGTGTATCTAATGTTACCTTGCCATAGACGTATGGAGGGCGTAATGGAGGAGGGGGGAGTAGGCCTTTGGAGGGAGGTGGAGTTACAGGAGGAGGGGGATGGGACTTTGGAGGGAGGCAGGAGTTGTGAAATGCAAGAAAGGTAAGAGTTGCTTTATATGGGAAAAGTCTGACCCATGTTAAACTCTAATGGTGCCACACTTTTATATTACTCTTTGGTTTATCCATATATTTTTACTGTAACTTAGTTTGAACAGTACTTTGCTGCTGCACGCCCTGCCTTGGACTCTCCATGTAGGCGCATGGAAGGGCAGGGAGGTTTGCTCTCTCTGCCTCAGGCTTTCCACGCAGGCACGTGGAAGAGGCTTTGTGCATAGGCCTGAGGAGGGGCAGAGAGGCCCCAGAACAGAGTCATACCACCAAACATAATATTGAAAATGGAAATAAAGTTTCCTTTCACTAAAGTGGTCCCCACTGACATGGTATTTATAAAGGAAGAATTGGTGTTGATAATGTGAACACCTAACATGGTTTTACCTGAGATAGCTGCGGGAAAGATGGGGAGCAGATCAAATATAAAACATAGTTTTTAGGTTGTTTGCCAACTTCACTGATTGTCTTAATCATTTTTGCATCTTACACAGCTTTTTGTAAAAATTAAAGGCACATTCATAAAGTTGATCTTAAATGATTTGTGAGTGATAAATTTCAGCATTATTTCTATTCACATTATCTCCCAGTGAGTGACCATTTCATTTGATTCTGTGAAACACTTTGTAAAGTCAGTTTCCACAAGAGTGCTATAAATGAATTATTGATTATCCTTCTGACGTTCAATAATAATGACTGAGATTTTACCGCCATGATAGTTTGCAGAAATGTCATTAACTGGTGTCAAGCAGGGGCGACTGCTCTGAGACAGCAAGGGAGGCTGAACTTCTCCTAAACTTTCATCGAAGAAATGGTCAAATATGCACTATTGAATTTATATAAAAACAACATTGCATTAAACGTGTACTAGGATGCGTTTAACATCATGACTATGATGTTCAAACATCAGCTGTTTATCACCAGTTTTCAAATGCGACCTCCCTGTCATACGTTCTGGTGTCAGCACGGTGGACGCAGAGCCTCCAAGTGTTCCTATGAGACAGCGCTGAGCAGGTTTTGTTCATGCAGCAAAGCGAGACGGTCATTGTATAAATGTGACAAAATCGTCACTTCCAGGGAGGCTTAGCTTCCCTGGGGCCTCTCTCCTTCTTCACTAGCAGTATATCAACAGTTGTCAAGCACCACCTATTGGCCTGGACAAGTATTAGCTTTCAGGACACAACAGACTGTAAGCATGGTTGGCAATATATAGTACTACTGAACATCTGTCTGACAGTGTAGGACACATGAATGCGGGCCTCCCACACTGTCAGACAGATGCCTGTCAATGGTCTTGATCCCACCCAGCTTTCAAGTGTTAAAGGTCCATGCTGGCTCGAGCCCCAGTATTGCAGCTTGCAGCTATAGTTCAGTAATGTACTTGCTGTAGGCACAAATGATTTGCTGTACCTTGTTGCTCTAATTTTCTGCTGCAGGAGTCTGCTGTTTCACCTGCTCCCTCAGAATTTCAGGTGGAGAGGATGGGTAGGGTTACTGAGGATCTGATAAGGTCATTATACAGCAGACACCTAATCAACCCTGGTAGTCCTTCTCACTGTCTTGATCATCCGCTGCAGTTTGGCACAATCTTGAACATGCATATTTCTAAAGGTGCTGATCAGGCCAAAGGACAGAGCGCTCCATGAGACAGATTTGTAGAGAGTCTTGAGGATACAGTGGTCTACTCTGGAGTGATTCAGTTTCCTAAGAAAGAGCAGCATAATGATGGTAATGGTTGATGATTGTGTCTTTGTAAGTAATCTTAAGATCCATATCCATACAGTACACCTATGATACCTGTTTTGCTCTGTTGACTATTATTTGTGTAATTAGTTGTAAATTATATTCACTGCCTTTTAATTGTATTTGTGCTTTGGCAGCATGTTACATGTCATGCTAATAAAGCCTGTTGAATTGAGAGACAGATGCACAGCAACAACAATAATGACAACAGCTACAATAACAATTATAGAAATCTGAATGATAATAGTTGTTAATGACAGTATATGTGTTACATTTATGTACTAACACATGATAGTACATGTCTGTGACAATAGTGGAGGTATGACTAATAATAATAGCAGTAGTAGTCAAAATAAATTATTATCATGGAGAAAGTCACACAGCTGGTTTGTGAAGATTAGATATTGGTCTATAGTTGGCTAACACCTCTGGATCCAGGGTGGGCTTTTTTAGAAGAGGTTTAATTACAGCTACCTTAAAAGACTGTGGTACATAGCCTGTTCATAAAGATATATTGATCATGTCTAATATGTAAGTGTTAACCAAAGGTAAGACTTCTTTGAGTAGCCTGGTTGGGAAGGGGTCCAAGAGACACTTCAATATAACTTGCAACATTTGCATAATTATTAATTCCATGTTCAGATTACATGTTTTAGGCCTCACATGAAAAGTGTTTCCGACTTTATTTAAATGTTTCCTCTGTTTTTCTTTCTAGAAAAACCACCCCCCCCCCCACCGTCTCCCAGTAAGATATGAAAATTATTTTCAAGTTTAATTATCATTATTCAAATGGCATGATATATTTTGTTACTCAGTTTGTGTATTCAAATTATTTGCTTATTTTCTAAATACTGACATGGTGTTCTCTTCAGCTTTCAGAGAGCCATGGAGGAAAATATCTTGGGGGTGAGTTGACTTAAACGTATGTGGTGTCCCTGTGCTGTGTGTCTCTAAACTTTCCTCTTGCTACATAAATGTAGAAGCAAACATAGCTGAGTGCTCTCAGCAGAGCAGTCTGGGCCCAGCTCAGCCTGAATACTTTGTTAGTGCAGACACAGCAAGTGGGGGTGAGCTTCAGTAATGACTGGTGGGTCCTAAAGTAAATTTTGGATACTGCTCACATGTAACTGAATGGAAATGACAAATGATGTAAAAAATGTCTCTTGCTCACAGACAGACTCTCAGACTTTGTTTCCATAATAAAAGTTAGTGAGAAATAATAGATTATAAAAAGCTGTAATGAAGTTGTCTGTGCTGCTTTGCTGAGTCACAATCTACACAGCTGTTTTTTTTTTTAACTAGATGGTGAATTGGAAAAACAAACTATCTGGCTTAGGAGTGATGCAGTTGAGTTTAATCTCTTATATTTTTACTCCAGTATGAAACTCCACTGATGTTGAGATGTATCTGAACAGTCCTATCAGCTGCAGCGTCCAATCAATCCAAAACAGGGCATGTCGGCCGATAAAATATTTCAGTGAAGGGGCTTCGGTGCCTTAGTGGTCAGAGCAGGTACCCCATGTACCAAGGCTTTGTCCTTGCTACAGTGGCCTGGGCTTGAATTCAGCCTGCAGCCCTTTGCTGCGTGTCACTCCCTCTCTGTCTCCCTCTTTCACGCTTAACTGTCCTATTGCTTAAAAGCAAAAATGCCCAAAAAATAATCTTAAAAAAAAGAAAAGATTTTAGTGAAAGCGGCTCTCGTGTATCCTAAATCCTCACTTGTCCTAAAGCAAAAACAAGTGTCCATCAACCTCATTCAGTCCAAGAGTGACTTACACAAACAAATGGGTACCATGGTCATTACAACCATTACTGCAAACAGTTTATTACACATTATCATTTTTAGAAAACAAAACAAACTTTTGAAAGGACAGACAAAATAAAAAAAAATCTGCTGAGCTACTAAAATGATACTTCAGGTATTAAATCAGCTGAACTGAATAAACTATCTGACATGATAAAAGCAGTAAATCACATTGAAAGTTAGATATTAGAGCACATTTTATACAAACTGAAAACTGCACATACATCAAAGGGTCTTTTTAAAAGGTGTAGTGTGTAGGGTTTAGTGGTATAGTACTGCTTCCAACTGAAACTCCCCCGAGAGCCAAGTGTGTTGGAGAATGACGGTGGCTGACATGAAAAAGTGAATGTCTCTATCTAGAGTCAGGGTTTGGTTTGTCCGTTCTGGGCTACTGTAGAAACGTGACAGTGCAACATGGTGATCTCTGTAGACGAGGACCTCCTCCCTTTGTAGATATTAACCTCTCATTCTGAGGGAACACAGGAACACAACCATTCTGATTTGCAGCTGATCATACTCTAAAGAAAACACACTGATTAGATTATATTCACTTTACATCTGTGGCAGGGCGGTGGTTATGCTATTGTTAAGGGCATTAACCAGTATGATCAAGGGGAGCTAACAACGCCAGCCTAGGAACTTTTTTGAGAACTCACGTTAATTCAGACAAATAACTCAGAAGGCACTCGGTTTCATTGTACTATGAGGCAGGACGTGTGGTTCCATCCAGCAAAAATTCTTTATTAACAATAATTCAAAATAATTAATCACAAATAAACAGCACTAGGAAAGGGACCAGTTAGCACATGTTCAGACACTCAGTAGAGAAGGGCAAGGAAATTAAATGAAGCTGAGGCTTACCAGTGGAGAGGTGGGCCAATAAGGGAGGACAGTAGCCAATATAGGAGCCACCCCAAGTCACACGTGAATTCTTACGATGGGGGGTGGACAGATGAGCACAGCACACACCAAGGGGATACCACCACCAGAGGACACCAACCCCACCACCAGAGACTCTCAGCTGCTGCAAAGAGACAAGGAAGGGACACAAGTAGTGGGGCTTCACTGCAGAAACAGTATTTCCACATGTGCTCAGGCAGGTCTCCAAAAAGATGCAAAGAAAAACATAGTGAAAACATGCCCACACAAAGTGCTTATAATACACAGAGGGAAAATGAAGATAAGATAAGATAAGATATCCTTTATTAGTCCCACAGTGGGGAAATTTCCAGTGCTACAGCAGCAAAGTGGACAGCAAAGATAGGGAACAACAGTACAGAGACAATAAATAGTAGCAATATAAACAGTATATAAAAAGTATGAAAAATTAAAAGAGGCACACGTGAAGTATAAAATATAGAAATAATACACAATATATACACAATATATACAGTCTAAGCAAATGTGCATTATAGTGCAGTCTGTTGGTGTGTATGTATGTGTGTGTGTGGTCTACGTAAGTAGCAACAGAGTGGCTGCAAATGGCTGCCTACTGCCCAGGGCCCTAAAGTACAAGATGTTCTGTATACTCCAAGTGTTGCCGGAGTTTTACCTCTTCAGCCCTTTAAACATTGAAGAGTGTTGCAATTTCCCCATTGGTCAGTCTCTTTCTAAATGAATAGGTGCAAACAGTGCTCATTACTTCCTCATGAGGCTTTTTCAGCAGTTCCACTTATTGACTGCCACTTATTCCAAATCACATCATACACAGTCCAGATATATACTAGGTTTATATCTGCTCTCATTTATCTCTAGATGCTTACTAACACTAATAATTATTCACGTTCATTGTTCATTCTGTGTTTGTGTGTGTCATATGGACAGGTGTGGTGAATGTGTATGTGATTTTATGTCAGGATAAAACCAATTCAGTGGTTTGTTGGTTTATTGATGTTAAAATAAATAACCTGCTACAGGTTAATATTTTAATATTATTATAATTATTTAATAAATGTTATTATTTTTATTAATATATTTGATATTTTAATTCATTTGTTCCTACCTCCTTCAAACTTTTAAATACTGCTGTTTGAGGCTGCAGGGATTGTGCAATATTTGTCATGGTGTTTTTTTTTTTTAATCACAGGGTATGTGCAATATGTGTTATATATTTGTATATGCAATATCTTGTAATGTGCAATGTGGACTATGTGCAGTTCATTATGTATATATGTATATATAAAGTATATATATATATATATATGTGTATGTGTGTGTGTGTGTGTGTGTGTGTGTGTGTGTGTGTGTGTGTGTGTGTAAAATGTGTACCATTCTTCAAAGGAAACATGAGTGATGAGGCAAAACACAGTTCTTTTATTTTACATGGGATTCAAATTAAACTATGAGGCATCTCATAATAGCACCATCATTAAACAAAACATGACAATAAAGAAAATACTGAGGTGGTTCCTGTTCAAAAGTTACATACCCGTAATTCTTTATACTGTGTATTGTCCCCTTTGGCATCAATGACAGCTTGTAGTCTTTTGTGATAGTTGTGGATGAGGTACTTTATTTTCTCAGATGATAAAGCTGCTCATTCTTGTTGGCAAAAAGCCTCCAAGACATGTAAATTCTTGGGCTGTCTTGCATGAACTGCACGTTTGAGATCTCCCCAAAGTGGCTCAATGATATTGAGGTCAGGAGACTGTGATGGCCACTCCAGAACCTTCACTTTTTTCTGCTGTAGCCAATGGCGGGTTGACTTGGCCTCGTGTTTCGGATCATTGTCATGATGAGTGCAAACTGTCCTCCAGTATTTTCTGGTAACATGCATGTATTCATCTTGCCATCAATTTTGACCAAATTCCCTGTGCCGCTGTAGCTCACCCCCCCCCAAACAACAGAGATCCACCTCCATGCTTCACATTCTCCAAACATAGCGTTTATGGTTGTGACCATAAAGTTCAGTTTTGGTCTCATCAGAAGTTCTGAGGCTTGTCTAGGTGCTGTTTGGCATATTGTAAGCGGGCTGTTTTGTGGCATTAGCGTAGTAATGGCTTTTTTTGTAGAGAGGCCTGTATGTCAGCTGAAGTTATCTGTGGATTTGTCTTTGCACCCTGAACAATTTTCCTGGCAGTTGTGACTGAAATCTTTGTTGGTCTACCTGACCGTGGCTTGGTATCAACAGAACCTCTTATTTTCCTTTGAACACTACTGATTGGCATTCTCAAATCTTTGGATATCATTTTAGATCCTTTTCCTGTTTTATAGAGTTCAACTACCTCCTCTCGCAGGTTCTTTGACAGTTCTGTTGCTTTCCTCATGGCTCAGAATCCAGTAAAGTCAGTGCAGCACTGGATGAAATGTGCAGGGGTCTGTCAAGAGCCCAGAGACTCACTGACTTTTTATACACAGACACTAATTACAAGCAAACAAGTCACAGGTGTGGACAGTTACCGTTAAGCCATTTAAACCTGCATGTGCCAACTTGTGTGTATATTATCAGCCCAACACTTCAAGGGTATGTAAACTTTTGATCAGGTCCATTTGTATAGTTCCACTTGTCATTATGATTTAAAAAGAGCCAACTCA
Organism: Cephalopholis sonnerati; assembly: GCA_019142605.1. Lineage (NCBI taxonomy): Eukaryota > Metazoa > Chordata > Actinopteri > Perciformes > Serranidae > Cephalopholis > Cephalopholis sonnerati. The sequence goes on from JAGQAX010000012.1 coordinate 42,497,140, forward strand.
ATTGTGTGATAATAAATAGCTTCACCCGACCACAAACCCTGAAAGAAACAAATGTTTTTTGCATGATCAATCATATTTTCTAAAAAATGGACAATATGTCACAAATTCTGCCAGGGTATGTAAACTTATGAGCACAACTTCATATACCTTTCTTTGTTAAACAGAGACAAAGGATGTCTTCAGTATGTGCGAGACTATAATCCTGAAAAGGACGACATCAAACACCTCAGAGTTCTTCTGTACGGGCCTGTTGGAGTTGGAAAGTCCAGCTTCATCAACTCTGCCATCAGCACCATACGAGGCAGAATGAGTGTTCCTGCTTTGGCCAACGCAACAACTGGTGGAAGAAGTTTCACCAAAAAAGTACAAAACCTTTACATTTGTGTTGTTAAACAGAAAACATCAGCTCTAATGAACAAAATAAATATATAAAGAAACAGTAAAAACACACATCAGACTATATAAATATACTAATCTGGCTCTGACAGTGTTCAGGCTGTAGGTTTATCTTCAGAAGAAACGCTTCAATTATTTCAATTGTTGTTCGAGAGAAATCTGGTTTCTTTTTTCAAACACTTTGTTGGATGGCTCAAAAACCTACAATACCCATGAGCCTCAGCTGTAGCTAGTAAATCAAAGCTGTAAGTCTGTACATGGTATCACTGTCAGTAAAACAAGCATTTTATTTTGTTTTTATGTTACAGTATCAAACCCATCATATCAAAATTGGGAAAGGAAACCAAGAGACATATCCTGTCGTCTTCAATGACATCATGGGTCTGGAGGAGGGCGACAGCCAGGGAGTTCATCCTGCAGACATCAAACTGATCATGAAAGGACACGTGAAAGAGGGTTACAAGGTACAACTGTTAAATGTTTGACATCATCAAACTTAATACTGGGTGGAAAATGTTTACGATTCATTTCTGCTTCACCTTGCTCACAGCTACAACTTTATTTAAACTTCAATCTGGTCATTACATTTAACCTGTAACGCCTACAATGTAAAGATTTATACATAAATATATATGTGTGTGTGTGTGTGTGTGTGTGTGTGTGTGTGTGTGTGTGTGTGTGTGTGTGTGTGCGTGCATGTATAATGTTTTTTTTCTTTCCATTGTTTTCCAGTTGAATCCTGCTAGTCCACTGTCAAATACTGATCCGGACTACAACCCAGAGCCCTCTCTGGATGACAGAGTTCATGTTCTGGTGTGTGTTCTTTCTGCAAACTCAGCAGAAATTACAGACTCAGGCTCAGTTCTGAAGAAGATGGCAGAAGTCAGAGAGATGGCCAGTGACCTGGGTAAGATCAAAGATTGGTAATTATTCTACTCATTCACAGTTTTGTAGAGTATTGATATTCCTGTTGTATAAAAAGAATCATTTCCAGAAGTTCCATCTTGCTGAGAACACTGAGATTACTCACAGTGTGTTTGTGCCAACTGCTTTGTACGGTATCAGGTTAACTTGATCTGATCTCAGTTATCAGACTCCAACAGTTAACCATGAGGCACCAACACTTCTACATCATATTCATTAGCTTTTTTCCTCTCTTTAGTGTTTGTACAGAGATTTTTATAGTTTGCACAAAGTATAAATGTTCTCATCCTACAGATAGTTTAGTTATTACTTTACATTGTTTTAAATGAAGTTGATTTGTTTACTTAGGTTCAGGAGCAGGGCCACACCTCAACCACTCCCCTGATTACCTGCCAAGCCTACTTATACCTGGTCAACCCATCCTGCTCCGTTTGTCTCAGACAAGCCGTGCTTCCCGTCTGAGCGCATTATCAAACTTCGACAATGCCGAAACTTAGGTTTCAAAAGAATAATGGGTCCTGAATTACCTTCGATCAACCCACCTGATTCAGAAGACGATTCGTATGCTGATCTGTTCAAAACAGATTATCCTCCAGCCAAGCCTCTCAGCGGAGCCAGTGTCGCCCAATGAGATCTCTCCCCGATTGATCTCCAGGCTCTCCACTCCTCCTTCCACGAGGGCCGAACATAGTGACCAAAGGAGCCTGCACCAACACCGGAAACACCAGCACTCTTTCTCCGGCACGGCCCCCGGTCATCCACCACGGCGCACTCGCGGCGCACACTCCTCTTCATGCAGCTGTCTCCACGTCCACAAACACAGGTTGCCTGCCTTCAATGATCCCTTACAAAAAAAAAGGCATTCTCTTCCACCGCAATGACAATAAAGAAACTTTGTTCAAGCTTTACACAGCTTCCATCAGAACTCCGACCGCAACAATCTGAGAGCCTCCCACACTTCTGCACCAGAGCCAATCACCGCCAGTGTGGTCTTGAATGATGTCACCAGGCCTCTGTGGCCTCCAGGGCCACAACCTGCAACCTGCAACCCCCGTTTTCACCCACGACATTCATCTAGCTCCTCAGCTAAGAAACCTCTCTTAACGCTTCACAAGAAGCCATCCTTAACAGCCTCGCCCCAAGCACTCTTTCCACCTACTTAACTGGCTGGAATTGCTTCACGGCATATCACGCCACTTACCCACTGCCATTTCCCTCTCTGGATGTCATGTTCATATGCAGTTTTATCACCCATGCTCATTCCAATCAAAAAATCCGGTCATCCACCATCCAAACCTACTTAGCTGGTATAAACTTCATTATCAAACTAATCACTGGCCACCACTGCCCTTCAATCTCTCTCTCTCATGTCACAAGGTTGATCAAAGGCTTGCGCTGTCCTCGCCAGCTCCAACCTTCTAAGCCTCTGTATTCGTTCGCTACACTCAGGCTACATAGGCTTTCTTTGGCTTCCTAAGGTGCTCAGAATTCCCACCTTCTTTGTCCTCCTACAACCCTTCTCATCATCCCAGCCTATCTGACATCACCATCCACACTTCCAACTCCCTCATATTCACGCTCCAAAGGCGACAAACAGACCAACTGGGAGTTTATTTTCCTATTTACATTTTCCGCCTCGACTCCTATCTCAGCCCATACGAGCCACTGACCAAATACATCAGCTCTAGCTATGCAGCCAATGCATCTCCTCAACACCCTCTCTTTCTCTCTGAAGCAAAAAAAAAAGCCCACTCGATTCTGGTTCCAGAAACATTTTCACAAAGTCCTCTGCATTTCAGGCATATCCTCAGACCCTACTCAAGCCACCCTTCCCGCATTGGTGCTGCGTCCACAGCTGCCAGACTGGACATCTCAGATCTAATAACCCAGGTCCTCGGCCTCTGGTCATCTCAGGCATACTGCTCCTATGTCTGCAACAACCTCAACAATCTCCATCAAGCCCACACTCAACTCAGTTTACTTCAACTCTGACTCTTTTGGGGGCCTGTAATCAGCTCGGGTAGGAAAATGCCTGAGACAGAACCCCCCCACAGAGTCTCCCTCCACCCAATCTCCAGTTCAACCTAACAGAAGCCACCCCTCTTCCACCTTCACCCCCACTTACATCCATTCACCGTTACTCAATAACTAACACCTCCTGAATTACATTAAACATTTAAATGACATATTGTTGTGGCGTGGTCTTTGCTAGTGAATCATACAATAAAATTACATACACACATGTTGAGCTTAAAACATAATTACCAGTGCTAACACTGAGCTGGTCATAAACGTATTAATTTAGCCTCTGTAGTCTATTAATGGGTCACTTATATAACATGTAGATAAGGTGCTGATGTAGGGCTTTAACACTGCGTAACCAGTATACAAAACAACAACATGTATGGCTGATGGGCCATGTTCATTTTTACAGACTTCTGTGTCATTTCTCTGGTGTTATGGGTTCCTGGCAGCTTTATACTTTGATAAACTGATAACATGAGATGTCAGACGTAGTGCTGTCAGAAACAAAGACAGTATTACCCTCATCATGTTAGCTTTGGGTCATGGCTCCAACCTAATAAAAGTTTTATGGTGGACTGAAGTGGGTATTTTTTCTCCCTCACTTCTGGGTCAGTGTTTGTCAGACTTGATGAAAAGAAACTGGCTGGAAAAGATAAAACACTGAGTGTGTTTCTGTCTGCAGGGATTCCCCAGATGATGATGGTCACTAAAATTGATGAGGCCTGTCCTAAAACTGAGAAGACTCTGAGGGAGGTGTACAAGAGCAAGCTTGTGAAGCAGAAGGTAAGGTTCTGTCTGAACAGAGACATAACATCATGTTATTTTACTTTAGAGTCCAAATATTTGTACTATATGAGCACATACTGAGTCACATTCATTTATGGACTGAAACCCTCAGATGAAGGACTTCAGCTCAGCCGTGGGAATCCCAATGAACTGCATCTTTCCTGTGAAGAACTACAGTGATGAAGATATGGTCAATGATGACATTGGCACTCTGATCCTGAGCGCACTGAAAAATATGATAGACTTTGGAGACGACTTCATTAACAAAAAATAACAATGTTACACAGACAGAAATGAGTGTGGGATGATGAGTAAATATCTATTGGTTTTATTTTTTGACAAATTACTTTACAGTTTTTCTCCATTGGTTTGGCTCATTTCTTGAAAAAGAAATGACATTCTCAAAACTCTAAGATCATTTGGCAAAACAGTCTTACAATTCAGCACAACACCATAGCTCACTTGCAAAAGCTCATATCTCTCCAAAAACTGTTCACTCATGCTTCAAAACTAAATTCCTTTCACATATAAATAGTCAGTGCCACTAAAATGCAAAGATCCTTCTCAATTGCTTTGGCTCATTTCTTGAAACAGGCAGGACGTTCTCAACACTCTTCGTGCTTTTGCCAAAATAACCTGAATGGTTCAGCACAACACCATGGTTCACCTGCAAAAGCTCATATCTCTCCCAAAACAGTTCACTCATGTGTCAAAACAAAAATCCTTTCTCATATAAATAGTTAGTGCCCCCAGAATGCATCGTCCCTTTGGCATTGTGTAAGCACTGCAAGTCAAAATGTTTGGATGTTTTGTCACTATGGCAGAGGACCATTGAAATATCCCTCATGTCCACCTCTCAGTCTTAGCCCAGTCCTTCATTGACAATGGTTACTATGCTAGTTTTTTTTGTCTGGCTAACAGAACACAATTGTGTATAAAACTGAAAAAAAAAAATAGGATTTTACGGTAAGAGTAGCCTCAAAGGTTTGACATCACACATTGCACTCATACTGCCAAGGAAATTGTAACCATTATTTTTCACACACAAAAAGTAACTACCATACATCAGAGTAAAAAGAAAATGTATACAGCATAATATACTGTAATATAAACACATGAACAAAAAACATGGAAAATTATATGTAGCCTACAGTGCTGTAAATAAAGCTGGAGTTTCAAAACTAACACTTCTTCACTGGTCGCTGTCCTCACCCTCCTGGCCATCCACACACTGCTGTCTGTCTGGCCACAGATTCTCGTCCACATCACAGCGTATATTCTCCCTTGCGATCCAACGAGGGATGAAAAGGCGTGCATGTCGCAACCATCCACTACACTGATCACCTGTAATATCTTCACATGCAGGGTCCATTGCATGGAGCAGGGACCTCTGATTTTGAGCCTGATGCTCATACACTCTCCACCTCCAAGCAGAGAAAAACTCCTCAATAGGAATGAGGAAAGGAGAGTAAGGTGGTAGAAACACCATGACCATTCTTGGATGAGTAGTGAACCAGGCCCTGATGAGCGGGCCACGGTGGAAATTCACATTGTCCCACACAATGACATAGTTTTGGTAGGTGAGGCCCTCTGAGACCTCTCTCATTTTCAGGGATCAAATCAGAATAAAGGCGGTCAAGAAGATGAGGAGCTTCTGGGTATTGTATGGGCCAAGACTGGGAATGTGAGTGGCCACACCATTCTCAGAAATGGCAGCACACATAGTTATATTGCCCCCACGCTGGCCTGGGACATCCACCGTGGCCCGGTGGCCAATAATATTACGGCCATGTCTTTGGCCCTTGGCCAGGTAATGCCAGCCTTATCCACAAACACAAGATGTGAGGAGTCTCGTTTCCTTCCAATGCTATTATTCTCTACAATAGAGTAAAAAAAAAAAAATCAAATCAGTCATACAGAAGAGTCATACACCAGAGTAACAGAAAATTACATAGGAATGTTCTATGTTCTCCTCCACAAGTTCAATATACTACTGACCACTACTCCAGTTGTTCCAAACCTGGGGTACATGTACCCCTAGGGACAGGCCTATGCAGAGGTACTACAGGGGGTATTTGAGAGAAAGGGGAGGGGGAAATCATCAATGACTAGATTTACTGAAATGTTACAGTAAAACCCACAGTATTAGATAGATCTGCTTGTGAGGCAATAATTGCAGCTCCTTGACCCTTTTTCTTATCATATGTTATATTCTTCAAAATAATGAATATAATGATAATTGTATCATACGGTAAGCTGCAGTTTTCTGTTGCAGTTTTTAGGCAAAATGTTGAAGTCAGATAAAGCAAATACTTGGATTCAGAAATCAGGTAAAGGGGGTACTGAAGAAATTCAATTCTGTTGTGAACAATTGCCAAGTGGTTTGGAGGTTTGTCCATGGTATTTTGAAAATGTAATTTCCGTTCCAAGAAATGAGCCAAACCAATGGAGAAAAACTAATTCTTTATGTCAGTATTTGATCAAAACTGGGAGTCCATTATTGTAATTTAGAGCTTTTCATGAACCAACTGATGATGGACAGGTCTTCATGGAAAAGAAATCAGAATATAACACAGTGGGGTTCTTTCGGGGCATTTTGCATTGCTTTGAAATATTTACTCACCTATAGATTAGCTTTATTTAATGTTATCTCTGCTGAGTCAACACACACACGTGGGCACAGTTTTACTCATCAGTCCTCCTTACTTACTTATCTTTGGAAAAGTAATGTATTTGAATGAGCATGTGGCAACTTATGTCAATTTATAACTCCCTGGACTTTAAGAGCTCAAACATGTTGTCATGTTTACAGAGGAAAAATTAGAAACTTGGATAAGGAGAAAATGTGTCAAAAAAGTGTTTAAGTTGCTGATCAGTGCACAGTTTGGGGTTTGTACATATACATATATATATATATATATATATATATACATACACACACACACACACACACACACACACACACACACGTGTGTCTGTGTGTGTGTGTGTGTATATATATATATATATATATATATACACACACACACACACACACACACACACACACACACACACACACACACACGTATATACACATATAGTTATATAGTCAGATAGATAGATAGATAGATAGATAGATAGATAGATAGATAGATAGATAGATAGATAGATAGATAACAGCAAGAAAATTTGTGTTATTTGTTTGTTGTAACAATGCTTCTTGGCAATAAATCTACCATTGGAAAGCCTGTTTATTTCCCTTTTAAATGATGTCACATTTATAAGGATTTGTGGGATGAGCAGCAGAGCTGAGTATGTGGGTTGCGCCCATGAAAATTTGCCAGATCTTCTCTGCCAATGCTAAACAACTTTTTTTTTTTTTTTGCTGTTGACTCTTGGTGGATTGGATAATTGAAGTCTAAAGAAACAACACATATTGGCAATTTAACAATTGATTCATTTAACAAAAAGGAGCCTTAGTAGCGTGTGGAAGAACCATACACAGCCACAACAGCCTGGCACCTCCTCCTCATGCTGGTCACCAGCCTGGTCACACACTGCTGTGGAATGGCATCCCATTCTTCAAGCAGCATTTGCCACAAGTCTGTGGCTTCTCCTTTGGCCAGCTTATGATCCCAGCTGGGTATCTTACTTCTACACTATGGAACCATTGGCGTCGCAATCTTTATGTGAATATATGAGCTTTTTTGGACTATCCATGATATTTTAGATATGCTTTTAACCCAATATATTTATATGTCTGTATGTCTTTTTATGTATCTTCTATGGACCGCTTATGTGTCTGGAATAAAGATTGATTGATTGATTGATTGATTGATTGATTGACAATGCTTCATAATATTTGGTTGTTCACTGACATTTTCTTTTAAGGATCACAGTGCATCATTATTCTCATAGTTGTATCAATCAGCTACTCACTGGTGTAATGTATTATGATAGGATTCAAAGTTAACACTTTCTAAAAGTGAAGATCGAAGAAAAGATCGAAAAGATAAAATCTGATGATGTACTGCGACTCTTTGCTATACTTCACTGTGAATGTGCAGCATAGAAATCATCCCATAATAGGGTTCACGTGTGATTCATTAAACATTCTTATCTCATCAATCACAGCGCAGGATTGATCAGGTGTTGATAAATTTACATATCCCACCCCAATATATTCTTTGTTTAGAGGCCTCACCCTGAGAGTTTAAGACATAGAGAGACATAACATGGCCATAACATGGCTTTCAAGGAGACTTTTTTTTCCAAGAAGAGAGAATTTTCTGAGCCAGAAATGGAAATATTGACATTGCAGGTCCAATTTAACAAGCAGGTTGTATTTGTCAGCCTGAAAAGTTTCATCAAAGGAAGTAAGAAATACACCGTATTGGAAGAAATCACTGCTATGGTCAACAGTGTTACAGTGGACTGTTGAACTCCAGCTAAGGATGAAACATGTCATTTATACATCCATGATATGTACCGACCTACAGTCTACATATTTTAATAATATAGCCTATATATTATATAAAATTTATAGTGTTATAATATTCATCTAAAAGCTTATAACTGACCAGACCAAGGAGGGCGTGATCAGGTCTGTATTTATTTCAGGCATCACAGGAGGCGGAGACACAGATGTGTGTCCGAAAATATAACCACCTGGGCTGCTAGTATTTAAATTATGACACTGTTGCAGGGTTCATTTCTTTATTTTTAATGACCTTTTTTAAAGAAGAAAAGTTTTACATAGAGCCAGATTCATTCAGTTTCAGCAGTGTAGCCGTCTTGCTACCCCTGTGAGCTCCCCAACACAGACAGACTTCGTCTATATGCGATACTTTTATTGACTACTGCCCAACACACAACAACAACATCAGTCCTAAACATGTGCCTGTGGCTGCCCGGCTCCTCCAGCACATGTCTAACACGAACTCAGGCAGTGTCCTTCTCCTTGGTCTGGGCAGCAGTCGTCTGAGGGCCAGCACGCTACTGCATGTGAAAGGGAGAGATGAAATCAGAGCAAAGTCAGGCCTTCACATCTGTACACACGTTATTTTAAGAATCCTCTCTGTCTCTGTGCTGATAAAGACTTCAATGATTCAAACAGCCCAGTGTTAATATACAGCAGACTCTGTATAGCTGATGATGAATGGATTTAGTTTCTGACGACTAAACGGCTCCATCAGTCACACAACATGTTTTCTGTTCACAGAATAAACCTTCAAATCAGACAAATCAAATCTAAATCTCTGAAATTCAACAAAAATTAAAAGTTTATCTGAAACGTCATCTTGTTGAGTCGACATCTGAACCAATCAGCTGTTAGATCAGGTGAGGGCCAGGCGCTGCCAGTGGAGAGCAACTGCAGCGCCTGGCTCTAAAAACTGCGGTCGCCTCGCTCTCGCAATTTTATCGCCGTCCACTTTTGTAATACATCAGAGCAAGTCGGGATGAAGTCAGACACAAAACTAACCGGCATGCACTGTGCGCCGATCACTGGTGATCTAATCTGTGCAGGCCTGGCTCATCTCAAACGAGTTTGGTGTTTCTCAAAGTGAAGCAGAGGCAAGTCAAGAGTCCTTCCTGTCATTCAGTGAACACACATTGGAACAGGCTAACAAGTGTCCCCAGGTGTGTGCCATTAATCCTCAGCAGACTGAGGGGGATTCTGGGTACTGTGATCATTTTAACACTCTCTGATGTTTTTGGACAGTTTGAACAAACACATCAGTGTTGTAGGGAGAATATATTTCTGCATCATATTTAAGAGTAAGTGGAGTAATGAGGTAAAGACAACAGCTGTTAGAAATGGTCATTTACAGTATGAACACACACTCACACAGAATCACTCTGTCATTTCAAAGTGTTCCATATTTTCTGTGTGTACGACCACACACTCAGCTACAGTCATATGAACAGATCTGAGACAGCTGAGCTGCTGCCTGTACCTGATACCGCCGTGTAATCCTCTGACATAAGTTCACCTCACATCAAATGAGTGATGCTTTGACCTGCAGGATATTCTAATGTCTTTACTGTGGCCGTTCTCACTGAGATTTCCTGAAAAATACACCTACTGAAACTGACAGAATGAAAGCAGTGAGAAGGAGAGTGATGGAGTGCTGCGGCAGATGACCTGGCCTCCACAGTCACCGGACCTGAATTCAATCGAGATGGTTTGGGGTGAGCTGGACCGCAGAGTGAAGGCAAAGGGGCCAACAAGTGCTAAACACCTCTGGGAACTCCTTCAAGACTGTTGGAAAACCATTCCAGGTGACTACCTCTTGAAGCTCATGGAGAGAATGCCAAGAGTGTGCAAAGCAGTAATCAGAGCAAAGGGTGGCTATTTTGAAGAAACTAGAATATAAAACATGTTTTCAGTTATTTCACCTTTTTTTGTTAAGTACATAACTCCACATGTGTTCATTCATAGTTTTGATGCCTTCAGTGAGAATCTACAATGTAAATAGTCATGAAAATAAAGAAAACGCATTGAATGAGAAGGTGTGTCCAAACTTTAGGCCTGTACTATATGTTTATGATTTTTGATATAGCCTATATATTTTGGATTTTGTTGTAGCCCCTCCCAGCTAAAGTAGGCTATACAATATTTTAACTTGTCACAACGTAATAATGATCAGTGCATTTCTGCATGTAATGACAGTACACAATAGACCCAATGTGCAGATTTGATTTGACTTTTTTATTTCTCAGATACAACAAATGAGAAGTATTAGCAACTCTGCACCATTTCTTCTATTTCATCAGAATTGTGAGTCAGTTCAGTTTTGTTGTTGCAGTACTTGGGTTATGGTGGCATTGTTGATTTTGTAGTCTCTTATTACACCCACAGTTTATTTTAATGTCACAGTGCCACTTAAGGTTAAGTAATCACATCTGTGATATTTGGCCATGGTGTTGGAATTCCCTGTCTGGTGCTTTTTACAAATGATGCAACGTAATTTAAATTTAATGTCCACAGCAACAGCTTGCCCCAGAAGTGTTTTAATGTTCTGATCCACGTCAATGTCTTCATGGTTGATAGGCAGTGTAATATCTTTGCACTCTGTAAAAGTTGAGGGTGGAGTTGTTGTAAGTAGACATTGTCCAGCAAAATGCCTTATTGACAAGTTTGTAATAATGTATGACTTTTGTGCCTGTATGCACTGATACTGTTCATTCCACACCTGGATTTTCATAGCAGCTGTTCTGTCATTCCCCACCACTGTAGTGACCTCCTGGTTACTGCCATGGACAGAGACGGTGTATTTGTTGGTAGAAACTGATGAGATCTTGCATCTGATTGAGTCAGTCTGATGAAATAAGATAATATTAATGTTTAAACTGTTAAGTTATTAATGTTAAAGATTAAACAGTGGAGAAGAGGAGCTAGTGAGTAAACACATTTACCTTATGATGAGAGGGTAGCAGTTTTGCTTGTGCCAGGCTGCTTTCTTCAGTCTTATGTTGTCGTGGATGAACGTTGACATGGGTAGGTTCCATTGTGGTGTTGAATTTGCAGATCACATCATACTCTGAGTATTGTTGGTAACCTGTTCTTTAGAATATCCAAAATAAAACAATTAGTCAGCTGATCATTATAGGAGAATTGTATTTTATGATAAAGATGATTAAGCAAAAAGTTGAGTTGTTTTATAATTACTTAATGTATGCTTTTCTTATGTTGAAGAGTTTGATGGCTTGTCTTGTTTCTGGAAACTTAAAAAAATGCGCATGGATCTGCATCTTGTAGGATTTCATTTGAAATCTGAATTACTGCATTAAAGCAATGCTTTCCATTTTTGGATATCTTAGCTGCACTCACTTTACTGAAATATCTCTCTACAATGGTAACTTCACTTTGATCTGCTCTAGACTTCTTTCTTGGGTTCTCTTCCATGATTCATAAGTGGGGAAAACTCCAGAACTTAAAGGGGAACTATAATGCTTTTCCTCTTTTCTGACCTATAAATGTTGTTACAATGTGAGATACTCGTGTTAAACGATGCCAAAGTGTAGTCGCATTGACGTCAATGTGTCAAACATTACCCCCATCCTCCACTCACTTCACTGGCTTCCCGTCTCCACCAGGATCGAATATAAGGTTTCCCTTCTCACACACCAATGCATCTATGAACATGCCCCCTCCTACCTCAAAGAACTTCTAAACCCACAAAATACAACACGCTCCCTCTGCTCCACTCACTCAAACCTCCTCCACATACCCACAACCAAAATGAGGACCATGGGAGATCAGGCCTTCTGTGCTGCTGCCCCACGCCTGTGGAATGCCCTCCCTGACACCTTGAGGGCACCACAATCCATTGACTGTTTTAAAAAAGGTCTTAGTACATTTCTTTTTAGCAAAACTTTTGGTCCCCCCTCTTAGACGTTTTTTAAATCTTTTCATTTTTAAATCTTTTTAATTTTTTTTAATAAAACTGCTTGCCTTGTTTTTTATTTAGCATAACCTTTTTCTTTTGTTTTTTAAACCGGTAGCCCTCTGAGATCCTGTGATGAAAAGGGCACTATAAATAAAATGTATTATTATTTATTTATTATTATGTGTGCCGGACTTACTTATATGGGCATGCCCAGGAATATGCCGCACAGGTAAGCAGGTAATGACAACAACAAGCTACAGCCAACGGCTAACGTTACTTACCATTCAGAGGCATCTTGAAGTAACCTCAGGCTGTCCAGTCTCTACCTCCGGATCAGATTCGGGATCCAACACATATGGCTATATTTCAAAAGTTGACATTTTCAAAAGTGAAATTCTCTGAACTTCCACACCAGCAAAATAAGGAGGTGGGGCTTGGCAGGGCTCGCTAGCCCTTTGGAAGTCCTCAGGAGTGTGACCAATCACAACAGAGTGGGTTCGGGGCTGGGGGGTGGAGTAAATAACACAGACCGTTTTTGTGGAATGCGGGAAATACAAGGAAGCGATGCAGCGAGAGACACAGCGCCCCAAAGATCTACAAAGTTTTCTGTGCGGTAATCATGTGTAGCTGCTCTATAGGAGTCCAACAATCAAATACAAAGGCCCAAAAATTAGTATAATAGCTCCTCTTTAAAATACTTCTCTGTATGAACCAGGTGTAAACTGTCAGCAATTAGGTGACTGACTGATCAGTACACAGCCAGTGTGTGACATCAGCATTGCCCATGTGATTCCATGAACTGGGACTGACCTCTTGAGTTTAATGTAATATGAGCTCAGAAAAACCTTGCCCTGCAATGGTTGTTCAGGTTATACAAAACAAGGGACTTTTAAATGAATGATTAAGTAAGACTTAATTAATTTTATGTTTTACTATTTAGAGTTTAATATACAAAAGGAAATGCAGCATGGTGGCAGTACTGTGGCTCTGCTCAGTGCTGCCTACTGCTCCTCATGGATGGGTTAAATGCAGAGATTAAATTTCACTGTACAACTGTATGTGTGACAGGTAAAGTACCTTTTACCTTGACGAAATGCAAGTTGCAATGTGTGGGTTCCAAGCGCAAAAGCAATCTTTGACTTACAGTGAATTTTAAGAAGAACTGAAATTCAATGTAAATTCATGTTTTTCTTTTTTGTTGTTGTTGTTTTTTTTTTTTTTTTTAAATCAAATGGAACATCATAGCTGCTTTACAGCCATGGTTTGGGCCAGGCAGTTTTGTGCTGCAAGTGGAAGAATAGGAAGACAACAAGAAAGTTGACATTACAATGTGCATTTTGTAACAGTTGAGACTTGAACTCACACTCTCTGACACCAAGGACCATCCAGTACCTCACTGATTTAATCAGAAATTGAGAATATAGTCACCAGTCAGCCGGGTGCAGGATTTCAGCTGTACATGTATGAAAAGACAAACTTTAAAATGCTGCCAAAAATTCAGTTATAAAGGCAAAATTCTTAGAATTTGCCAATTTTATTGTGCTTTTTAAAAAGTTAACATTGATCAGGATTATGTGAATACTGTAAAATAGAAGACTCATTGAAGCATATTTTTTCCACTATTTTTGAAAAAAATATTTTTGAGAATTACAATTAAAGAGGGAAATCAGGAAGCTTCAAGTGCTAGCATTTATGAGCTATTGGGTTAGTAAGTCTTTTCCATTTTTTTGAAAGAAACTGAGTCAATCAAAAGGATTTACTATAGAAAAATATATTTTTTTGTTTTTGTTTTGTGGCAGTATAATGCTTGTCCAAATATAGGTGGCATCAATGTACTTTAATACTGATTGCCACCCTCCATAAAACTGAAGAAGAAGAACTGATTACTTCAAAATCTGAAACAGCTCAGAGTTCAACTGAGAGGCTTCAGGTTTACGCATTTGTATTGCATTAATGTAGTGGTTCCTAATCCCGGTCCTCCAGTTTCAACACTGAACCTGAGTATTAAAAAAAAAAAAAAAAAAAAAAAGACATGTCATCACTGGGCAGGCTTTTTTTTCTTTCTTGTCTTTTTTATATTCAGATTCAGTGCTTTTTTCCTCACCTCTCCTATCTTTTCCTATTGGTGTGTCATATTTGTTTTTGCACACTGGGGAACAGCCATTCTCTCACTCAGCCCAAAGAAGAATTTGGTTGGCTACAAAGACTTATGCAGTTTCAATGCAGTTGTTAAGACTGTCAGGAAAAGCATACGCACATGGAGCACTGATGATATTGAGTTAAAATGCTTGACACTTCATAGCGTTGAATATCCCATTTATGAAACTTGTTCCTTTGCCTAAATCAGGACAGAATGGGGTTCTTGGTCCTGTCGTTTGTGTGTCTTCTAACATCAATGATGTCACAAGTATTCTACCAAGAGAAGAACAAAGCAATTTGATTATTAAAGTCAAGCTCAAAAGAAAATTATCATACAAAGGACATTACCAATATCAGTTTGTTAGAACAAAACATGTAAAAATTGCTTTGGAGTATTTGATTAAAAACAACATATGGTATGCAGATATAAATGTGAATGACCAATGGATGAACCCTCTAGAGGAAAATGAATCAGTGGAAGATTAATATGATGAAGTTGAAGACATACCAATTGAAGGTGTATTGCAAAACACTGATATTGATGAAAATGAAGACTTAAGAATACAAAACAATGACAGTGGAGTGGATGAAGTTGACGAGACTTTGACTTACACTGAGCAACAACAAGAAATCTTTCTGGATACATGTTTACAACCTGCTGATATTGGCCAATAAATTTTGGATCATCATTTTGATGACGTGTTTTGCCTCGCTCCAGCTGAAGGAGGGAATCCTGTCCATTTGTCAAAAGACAGTCCAATGAAGCTAAATGTTTTCCATCTTTATATCCAACAGGAGGTCCAACTTTCTCTGACAAAAGATCACTAAGAATTACACTTGCAAATTATTTGAAACACAGAAACTTAAATGCTGATGGAAGGTTCACTCAAAATATAGACTATATATTCTATGCTCAATGCATTTCTGAACTTGAACAAATTCTATCAAATGTTTCAATTGCTTTGAGGAAAGGGTCATCTAACTGCATTAGGAATGTCACTGCAAGCATGTTGACAAATCGAAAATCTCGTCAAGAGATATTAAAATTTGATCGGGGTTACAAATTCTTTAAACCTATCTGTGGTACTCCTCCTTTGTGGCAATCAGTACAAAAAGATATATTTGCAATGCTGAGACAACTAGGTTTACCAGCCTGGTTTACTTCTTTCTCATGTGCTGAAATGGGATGGACAGAAATCTTGGGGACAATTATGACACAAGAAGGCATAAATAAAAATACTGATGAAATGGACTGGTTGGAAAAAAATGATTTATTGAACAAAATCCAGTAACTGTGGCAAGAATACTTGATCATCGTTTTCAAACATTTTTAAACAAACTTATTCTTTTGTACCCTAACCCAATTGGTAAAATAAAGGACTACTTTTATTGTATTGAGTTTCAACACAGAGGATCTCCTCATGCTCATTGCCTGTTTTGGATAGAAAATGCTCCACAGATTGACAGAGATGAAGACAAGGATGTTGTTCAGTTTGTAGATCAATATATCACTTGCAAAAGAACATCAAATGATGCAGACTTGGAGGAGAAAGCCACAAGTGTTCAAAAACACAGCAAAAGGCATTCAAAAACATGCAGGACAAAGGGTACAACATGTCGATTTAATTTCTCATGTGAGCCCTCTTGCAGAACGTTTATCTGCAGAAATGCTAAAGCAAATGACAATGAAAAGGAGTCCAAGGATGCTTCAAATATGACTAAAGCTGAAATGTCAGGCGAAGCAGCCATTGCTATATTGACTGAGCTAAAACTCTCATTGCTTGAAGATGACGTTGAAGCCTTAACAACAGAAGAGTTTTTGAAAAAATTGGAATATCTCAAGGACAGTTGGAAAAAGCTCATGCCAGACTAAGCAATAAAACCAGTATTGTTCTCAAAAGAGAGCCAAATGCTCTGTGGATAAATCAATACAACGAAAATCTCTTACAAGCCTGGAATGCAAACATGTATATCCAGTATGTGGTAGATGCTTATTCTAGTGTCATATATATCATATCATACATTTCAAAGGCTGAGAGAGAAATGGGTTTCCCACTGCAGCGTACCCAAAAGGAGGCAAGAAATCAAGAAAACCATGATGCAAGACAAGCCTTGAAAGAACTCGGTACAGTCTATCTCCATAACAGAGAAGTGTGTGCTCAAGAAGCTGTATACAGATTGACTGGCATGCCGCTTATAAAATGTTCACGGAAGATACGATTCATTCCAACTGGAGAAAATCCTGTGAAAATGAGTAAACCCCTCCACCTTTTGCAACAACAGACCCAAGAGGGAACCACTGATGAAAAAGAACTGTGGATGGTCAGCTTGTCAGACATATTTCGAAATAGACCAAACACTGTAAACTTTGAAAACCTGTGGCTTGTAAGCTTTGCCTCTGAATACAGGGAGCTGTCAAAGTCCGAAGTAAATCGGAGCCAGACGAAAAACGATGAAAACATTGTGAGACTGAAGGGAGACTTTGGCTAAGTTAGAAGAAGAATTGCAACTCAACATGCTGTTGTCAGATACATGAGACTGTCTCCCTGATGAAAGACCCTGAAATGTATTATCAAAGTATATTACAGCTTTTCTTACCGCATCAAAGTGATTCTGATCTGAAACCACCGCCTTTTGAGTCATATGAGGACTACTATCAACTTGGAAGAACACAGGATAATGGGAATGATCATTCACTCCAGTCTATAGTTTTTTTTTCATAACAAAACTTTATTGAAGAAAATGCAGCAGTATATTGTACAAAGAAAAAGAATTGGTATACAAGGCATTTTCAATTTTTACATTTTCTCCCCAACTCAGAGCCCCCCCACCCCCACCCCACCCAATTCTTCCACAGAGGGTAGGATGGCAGTATTATAGCACAGTATATTAGGTGTATACAACAAAATGATAGCCACACACACTGTGAAGATAGTAATGGGGACCGGGATCACAATGCATAATAGTAATGAAACTAGTATAGTAAAGCAACAGTGAATGAGTAAGTAAATAAAAAATAAGAATACATAAATAAATGAATTGAGAGAAGAAAAAAAATATATATATATACATGTATTGACAAAATAAATAAATAAAAGAAACAAATAAAAATAATAAAATAAATAAAAATCAAATAAAAATGGAAATCTTAAAGAATATGTGGGTATATGAAAATAAATTACAAGATAAAAGACATCAGTCAGTCATTATAAATATCTAACTTTCAATGTGATTTACCGCTTTTATCATGTCAGATAGTTTATTCAGTTCAGCTGATTTAATACCTGAAGTATAATTTTAGTAGCTCAGCAGATGTTTTAGTTTTATTTTGTCTGTCCTTTCAAAAGTGTTATTGCGGAGAATATTTTTGTTTGTTTGTTTGTTTTGTTTTTTTGCCTAAAATGATCATTTCTAATAAAATGTTTGCAGTAACCGTTGTAATGACCATTATACCCATTTGTTTGTGTAAGTCACTCTTGGACTGAATGAGGTTAATAGACACTTGTTTTTACTTTAGGAAAAATGGAATGTCCAGATGTAATTTAAAAAAAAAAGGATATGTGTTTATTCGCTCCTTGCTTTGCACTGATTTAGATTAAATAGGTTAAATAGTAATACTGCTGAACTACTTTGGTAAACAAAAGATGCAGATAATTCATGCAAGGTCTAAAAACTGTATGTTTTCTTAGTCAGCAGCACCACAAGGCTGCAGCACCTTCTCTTTAGGCCCAATCTGACCTGCAGTGGTTAAGCACATACACTAAAGCCATTAATAAACATACAACACACACACAATACAAAATAGCTCAGTATGGCATACACCCAGGTCTCTTGTTGTCATTGGTTTAGCTACTCAGTCCTCTCTTGAACCGGAAGTCATTCTGATGCGCCATTTTGGAGACTGTCCCAAAGGTCTTATTTCTGCTCTGAGAAGCTGGGAGTGAGGAATGAGGAGCGATCATTTGTTGTCATTTCCATTGAGTTACATGTGAGCAGTGTCCAAAATTTACTTTTTGTCTCCTTCAGCCAACGAGCGTAACAAAACAGCAGAGAATATCTTCTTCACCACCAGCAGAGCCAGTTGACAAATGAAGCTTTTGCCAAATTAAGTCAGAGGAAAGATAAAAACATCTTTTCCTCTGAGAAACTCAGTGAGGTCATGTTCTTGTTCCGGTTTCTTATTATTGACTCTATTTCTGCAATAACTTCACTTACTGCTGTGTCAACTCTGCGAATGTCAAAGTTAGCGCTTGTTGCTTCAGACGCCACTGTTACTGTTGTGTAAGCTGCAGTCTGCAACACAGTCCCTAAATGGCTGCTCATGTTATCAGCTACAGTGCAGATCCCTGATTGGATTTGAATTGAACTGAATTTTAATTTCTGTAAAGTGTTTGGTGCGGTGGTAGTAGTAGTATAAAAACAGAGTACGGGCTCTTCATGTGCAGGTGTTTGCTAAGCAGAGAGAAAACACTACTGCTCTGCTAACTTTGTGCCTTTATAAGTATGAGCAGTGTGCACGTGTGCAGCTGTTAAAGCCAAGTGACTGATCCAGCTGTGATCAGCTGCCGCCATCATCACAGACAGACGTCGCTTCATGTGATGTTTCAGAGGACACAATATCTCATTTCTCTGAAAACATATTTCCTCGTTTCCTTTCTCCTCACATGGTTTCCTTGCATCTCTCCATGCATCCTCGGTGAGAGGGACTGAGATTCAATTAAAAGAGGCAAGTGAGAGAAACATGGCTGCACTGTAAGAGACTTAAGATGTAATCCATGTATAAATTTACAATTAGCAATCTATCTATAAAGCAAGAAATGTCTGTGTGTGTGTCTGTGTGTCTGTGGCTCGCATATCTCTCTGACTATTTGTCAGATCAACCTGAGCTTTCGGATATGGCTTGCACATGGCACGATGGTGTGCATCCTTGATTTTGAAGTTTTTTGGATTAATATTCACAACATTATCATTAAAAGTTAAAATCCCATAGAATTCCGTGTAACCAGTCAGCCTATCGCGCTCTCGCTCGCAGCTGTAGCCACGCCTCAGGGAATACATGATCAAAGTATTCTACTGCTATACGAGTCACCCAACACTTTGCACAGGCTTACCCCGGATGTCCACTGGATCCGTCAAGTGTGCGATTCAGCCACGGCGCGGGTGCTGGAGCTAATCGCGGCCATTCAAGTCAATGTAAACTGCTCCACCAGAAGCGGCTCGGAGCTCCGCTCCGCTCAAAATACGTGCCAGGTCTATTTTTTGACGGACGCCGAGCGACGAAGCGTCAATTTCCACAGACCAAATGAGTCAAACAGGAAGTCAGGCAGTCATGGCATTCCCTTTGGTCCCTCCCCCATATAGGAATAGATGAAGTGGTGCAGTTTGCATTAACATGACATGTTTCAGTAATCTCATGGTAAGCAGTATTTCTTAGGTTTCACCACGCTGTTCTCATCTGCTCATGGTGTTTGCTGACATGGCTACAACATGGTTAGATTGACTAAAACATTGCCTAAACTTCCCATACCAAAGTATGGCTAGGTCGGAAACCTTTGTTTTTCCTTTCAGGCGTGCAGGGTTACGTGCTTGCTAGCTACCATTTCAAGATTGTTCGCCTACAGAAAGCTAGGAAACCTAATGATGTTGTGTGTCTCTCCATATCTCAATGTACGTTCATGTCTTACCCAATGTACAGTTTCTCTATTAACACTTTGTACGAGTATGTACACCTCTTTGTACATCCAACCATCCAACACAGCCTCATTTGGCCATACATGAAAAATCTACTTAAGCTTCCACTTTTCTATAGAAATACATACTTCCTGCGGGCACTGCACTAGTTATTACAAATTAAAGAATTGGCTCCTACAATAGTTTTATAACTGGACACACTCATTCTAATACAAATCATATAAAATAAGACGGGTAATAAAAAACACATTTTATTTTCTGCAGTTGTCTTGGCCTCTGCCTCTCTTCCTGTTTCACCTGTCTGGTGCTTTCAGAGGGGACGAGAGGAGCTCCTGTGATTGGTTATTACTGAAGCTCACCCCCACTTGCTGTGTCTGCACTAACAAAGTATTCAGGCTGAGCTGGGCCCAGACTGCTCTGCTGAGAGCACTCAGCTGTGTTTGCTTCTACATTTATGCAGCAAGAGGAAAGTTTAGAGACACACAGCACAGGGACACCACATATATTTAAGTCAACTCACCCCCAAGATATTTTCCTCCATGGCTCTCTGAAAGCTGAAGAGAAAACTGTGTCATTATTTAGAGAATAAGCAAATAATTTGAATACACAAACTGAGTAACAAAATATATCATTCCATTTGATTAATGATTATAATAGAATTTCAAAAAATAATTCAAAAAATAAATGCCATATCTTAGAGTAAGAGTAATATAAAAGCGTGGCACTGTTAGGTCAGACTTTTCCTATTTTAGTTGTAACTGTGCTGATCTGTTTTTTTCTTCGGGATAGAGATTTGTCAAGTTGTACACGCAGAAATCATGCTGACTGCACTTTTTAAAAAGTAGTACTATTAATTTTTATATTTAGAGACTGGCTGTTGTTCCCTGACAGAATGCCAAAGAGAAGCCAACACGTTTTCTTTATATTAAACAAATCACTTATCTTAACGAGTTCACTATCTACCACTGTAGTAATTTCATCAGGGTCTTTTGTTTAAGTTAAAAACTGTTGTGTCATCAGAAAATAATACTTTGGACCAGGCCTATTTAAACTGGCAGCCTGCGGGTCACATCCAGCCCAGGAGCGATCGCCAAGTGTCCAAGCTGAGGACTGGTATGGATTGGTACTACTGTTAAACCAGCCCTGGTGTAAAGTTAGTAAAGATCACACTGTTATATTATTTTCACATTGTCTCAGCTGCTTAAACTAAGGAAGGATAATTGGCAGATTACTCAAGTCGTGAAAACGACGCTGATTACTGTAAATAAGTGCAACAAAACCTTTGCTAATATAAGGCCAATACTTTATCAATACAGTGTTTTTTAACGGCTGCTGAAAATGTCCAGCCCATCACCATTTCCTGCTTTTAAAATCCAGCCCAGTTGAATTTCTAAGTTGAATAGCCCTGCTTTAGACAGTTTGGTTGAAACGTAATTTTGTTTCTTCAAATCTTCATGTGTTTGAATTAAAGATCATGGCCCAGGGACCACTTCCTGAGGTACTCCTTAAGTGATGTAACATGGGATGGACGAATGTCATCATCATTATCATTATTAGAAACACCTTTCCTTGAGGTAACTCAAAAACCAGAGCGACTCAGTTGTATTTCCTCCAAGATGGGAGAGTTAATGGAGAAGAATGGGATGACTGACAGTATCAAAGGCTTTAGATAAGTCCAAGAGGATTCTCATAGTGTTTTCCTCTCTCTTAATCACTTCTCATTTCTTTTGACAAACTAAGAGACAGCCAAGATGGTGGAGAGGTTCTTTCTAAACACATACTTATAGGTATGTAAAACATGCCTGACCAAATGATTCAACAGTTTTTTCCAACACTGTTTCCATTACAGGTAGAACTGAGATTGGTCTATAATGGCTGAGACCAGCTGGATCACATTTCTCTGTAAACAGGAATGATCTACAGCAGTGACAACACCTTACATGTGATGGACTCAATGAAACTTGTTACTGCCCACTTCTGATCAATGCACTGTATAACTGTATCTACATCATGTTTATATGTTGGACTTTTCAAATGAACTGCAGCTAAGAGTGTATCTTACCTGGAGTGCCAATAAAAAGGCTACTCAGCCATCCCCCTACAGACAGAGAGGAAGACATGAAGAAAATGATTATTAACATACAGCACACAGGAAGTATATGTTTGCTCTGAGACTAAATATTTTACAAAGAGGAGAATGGTTAATTCACTTAATCATCATAGAGATAGTCCTCATGTGTTAAAGTGTTTAAACAAACTGTTTCTGAAATGTTCAAATGTGGTTTAATAAAACACAACAGTGAGATTGCTGGGAATGCTTTACATAAAACACAAAGGCATTAGGGTGTAACAGAACTACAGGACTATATAAAAAGACATCATCACTTCATTTAAAAAATATTTGGTGGATTTAAAGCTTCACTCAAACAACCTGTCCAATCTATCAGTCAGCACAATACAATTTACTAAGAAACGTCCTTACCAAGGCTTCTTTGTGGCTCGGCCATCTTGCAGCTGTCATAGATCTGCAGCAAACAGAAGAACAAATGGACTTTTTATATACCCTGTACCCTCCCTGTTTCATGAACCACATGACTTACAAGAAATCTACCTGGTTCCCATTAACCACTGTGTGTGTTTGTTGGGGTAGGATTACATTGTTATCTTTATGAGGACCATATCTCAGTGTTAAACCACTGTAGTGAGGACATAGAAGTGCAGAGTTCAGGAGGGAATCAGTAGGTGCCACGTTGACAGAAAGTTGAAATAAAGCTGAGTCAGAGATTTATGTAGAGCACTGGTTCCCAGGAGGAGTGGGGGGGTGGGGCAATAATAATGGATGTAATAAACATAAGACATGAGAAAACTTAATATTAATATAAAGAGAAATCTCTCAGGATAAGGACACAGTGAAGACCTGAGCACAAGCTACTGACAATCATCAAACAAGTTCCTATAAATATCAATGAAACTCATCTCTGATGGAATATTTACATTTCCATTACAGCTCGTTCCACAGCTGCCAGCCACTGCTGGCTCCCTCAATACTGGACCAATTTCAAATGTTCACATTGGTCTCTTTGATCAATTTACATGGTGAAATAGGGTCCAGGTTAAAGTCATCCTTTAAGCATACATTCACTCAGTGACAGTGAAAGTCACAGCGCTGGCTTATCAGAGTCTGGTGAGTTTCTTGTAAGTCATGTGGTTCATGAAAGAGGAGTAACCCATTATAAAAAAAAGGACCTTTGTTCTTCTGTTTGCTGCAGATGTCAGATCTACCACAGCTACAGGATGGACGAGCAAGAGAGAAACTTTGGTAAGGATGTTTCTGTCAAAGTATTTTGTTGCGATGATTGATAGACTGGTTTTTATATATATCTATATATATATATATATATATATATATATAAATATATATATATATAGATATAGATATATATGTTTGTGTGTGTGTGTGTGTGTGTGTGTGTGAGAGTGAGTGAGTGAGTGAGTGAGTGAGTGAGTGAGTGAGTGAGTGAGTGAGTGTGTGTGTGTGTTTTCAGTAAAGCTATTAATACTCTTAATTCTGTCCTCAGACTAAGTGTAGTAACATGAACTTAAATAACCTTTACAGTAAAGTGTACATGTCAGAGAGAAGTTTTTATACAGCACGCTGCTTTTTATTTCAGTTGAGTAGATTTTTAGAGAAAAAGTATTACTTTTACTCTGTCATATACATTGTTATATATTCGTGTTTCTTTTATTAAGGCAATATCACATTGGAGAGGAAGTGTTGAATATTATCACGGCTGTAATTTGGTCATTGGAAATGATTAAGGCGTGCTGACCGTTAGTCAAACGGCAGCACCTCTCCAGAAATATTGCTTTTATACAACAGTTCCACAAGAGTCATTTATTAGTTAATAATTACATTATGATTTGTTAATTTTATTTCTATTGAACTTCACCAACACAAATAGTTCCTAAACTGGACTGAGACTGGACTGTTGCCAAGCAACACATTCAACATTCCTGTAAACAGCTTTGTGTAGGACTTCATGTTAGCACAGGCCAGCTGGGCTACTCCAATAATGTCCATTAATCTGTATGTTTCCAGTGAAATAAGTGTCTGCTGACAGTCACCTTGGTGGAATACGTGTCATTCTGATAAGTCAACAGCTGATCAGACAGACACACTGTAACATCAGCTGATGTCATATTAAAATAGGGGTCACAAGTATTGCAGCTATGTATGAGCACACCTCAGTGCATGGAAACACTTCAAATATATGAATGTTTCAAACTGTTTTGATAAAGTAATTTAAATGTCTCAATGTGTAAAAAATATCTGAACAAATAGATTTAATTTTTGAATCCACAAGATCTGTAGCAGTGCAGGAAAACTTGGAATGAATGACAAAGACTTGCAAGTGCACAAAAAAGATTTGCACAAAAGTTTAGGTTAGAAATCCCAAAAAAAAACCAAGTAGAAATTAAACCTTATCAATGTTTAAAGAGAACTGGACAAAGTGTTGGACCAAAAAAGGTTCAACTTAACTTAAAGTATAACTTGTCTGTTACGGATGAACCTGGCTGACAGGAAAGGGCTTCCAGTGCCGTCCTTGCTGTGCTGTGTTATAGTGGTGCAGAGGAGTCTAGCTCCAGCTGCACAACCCTACCTTGCTGGGGTTACAGGAGAAGAGAGGGAGATAAAGCAAAGGAGCTGCAGTTTGTCGGCTTGGTGACAGTCCAAGAGGTCACATACCACACTTGACCAGTGGTAGCTGAAAACCAGCTTCACTGGAAAAACTTCCTACAGAGGTGTAAACAATGAACAACCCTGAGACACTGAGTTTAAATAATGAACAGAAGTGCATTAGCTGCCATGTCAGGAGGATTAAACTCACAGAGCATGCCTTACATGTCATTTTAAGAGCTGCACAACTGAACAGATCATCAGATCTGGTGACTTCAATCTTCCTACTCCTATCATCAGTTTTTCATGATGTTATTATGATGTTCTGTATCAGCTGATTAATGTTCTCCAGCAGGTCCCCAACACCGCTGAAGCCTGTCCATTGTCTTCTTCTGCCATGCATCATGAACAGTGTCATATACTAATTTGTGAATGCTGACAACTTCATTTGTATTTTGTTAATTTGGGGTCAGCACCTGTTTAATTTGCAAAACATTTGAGTTGAGCATGTCATGCTGATGGCACACATGTAAACTGCTTCTGTAGTTTATCCATGCTGAGTCTCTGAGGCTGAGACAGTGTGTCTGAATCCTGTCCTGATCATCCTGCAACATGAGATTAACACTGAAATCCTCTCTGTTTGGATATTATAGACAGAACTGATGAAGGTAACCAGCCCAAAGGTGGAGGCAGCTCTAATGATGATGGTGGACCAGACAACCAGCCCAAAGGTGGAGGCAGCTCTAATGATGATGGTGGACCAGACAACCAGCCCAAAGGTGGAGGCAGCTCTAATGATGATGGTGGACCAGACAACCAGCCCAAAGGTGTAGTCAGCCCTAATTATGATGGTGGACCAAACTTACAGGTTAGTTCACTTCCTGTATGTCCTTGACCAGTGTGACCATAGATGGGACTCAGTCAATCAGAGCTGAACACATTCACTGGTTTTACAAATGAACTAACAGAACAGTTTGTTTAGACACTGAAAATCCTGTAATGAATGAAATGTATGTAAATAAATTACATTTAATTATTGTCCTAAACTGCAACATTAAATTTGTGTTGACAGAAACAACGTTTCAGTAGAATGTTTTCTGACAACATATTTTATTTGTTTTCCACCAATAACTCAGCCCTGTATAAGCTGAAGAAATTGGGTGGATGGATGGATGGGTGGATGGATGGATGATGGATGGATGATGGATGGATGGATGGATGGATGGATGGATGGATGATGGATGGATGATGGATGGATGGATGGATGGATGGATGGATGGATGATGGATGGATGATGGATGATGGATGGATGGATGGATGGATGATGGATGGATGATGGATGGATGGATGATGGATGATGGATGGATGATGGATGGATGGATGATGGATGATGGATGGATGGATGATGGATGATGGATGGATGGATGATGGATGGATGGATGGATGATGGATGGATGGATGATGGATGGATGGATGGATGGATGGATGGATGGATGATGGATGGATGGATGGATGGATGGATGGATGGATGGATGGATGATGGATGATGGATGGATGGATGGATGATGGATGGATGGATGGACGGATGGATGGATGGAGGGATGGACTTTGTAGCTGCTTTAAAGCAACCTGGTCTCCCTCCGTAGTCGTCTGGCTCTTCATCAGTGACGTCTGCCTTCAGACACAGACAACAAAAGCTGTCCCTTCATGTTGTCATGACACATGTTATATACCTGTAATCTATAATGGTGCCCTGTGACATCAGGAGGAAACACAACAGGACAACAATGACAGTTAAGGTGGTGTAAATCTGATTAGGGCAGGGGTGAGGGGTGGATGGGTCAAACAGCCACTGACTTTAACCCAGGAGGTCGATGTTCACTTCCTGTAAGACTGTAAAACCAAACCCTGTTCTTTTTTCATAAACCCAACCATGTGTGTGTGTTGTTAGTTACTCTCCTCCACTGACAGTAATGTATCCATTACACTGTAATTTACCTTTGTACTTTCTGTGTTTATTCACATGTTTTCATCTCTGTGTGTGTTCTGTGTTTCAGGAAATAAAGGAACTCAAGGAGGTTCTACAGAAACTGGAAAATAGGGTGTCAGGAGAATGTTTTAAACGTATGTACAATATTTATTATCATTGTACACTATCATGTCATTTTATTTTTTACAAATACTAATTATATACATACACTTAAAAATACAAAGAATTATGAAAAATATATTTAAAAAAAGTCTTTAAGCATGTATTCTCTTTGTAGGTGCTGAACGTTTGACAGAGTGCTACATCAACAAAACTCCAACTGACCCGAAGGATCTGTTATATGTCTTTAATCTTTTAGAGGAAGAATCACCCCAGAAAGGTAATTAAATCTACATATGTATGTATATGTCACCAGAGGGGGATGTAAACATTTGATTTGAAGTAGTTAAATACACAACTAAAAAAATGAAGGGAACATTTGAATCACACGTCAGATGTTGATGAACAAATGACTACTGTGTCAAATATTTACTGATATAATTTGTTGAGGACAAAATGATGTAACAACAGTCAGTGGAAACTAAACTCATCGACCCACTGAGGGCTGGATTCAAAATGAAAATCAAACATGTAAATCACAGGCTGATCCAACGTGTGAGAATTTGATCACATCAACTCATCATGTGACTCAGCAGTGTGTACGGCCCCACCTGTCTGTATGACCTCCTCCTGATGAACCGGAGGATGGTGTCCTGGGGAATCTCCTCTCAGATCTAGATCAGGGCATCAGTGAGCTCCTGGACAGTCTGTGGTGGAAGCACCGATACAGAACGTCCCAGAGGTGCTCAGCTGGATTTAGGTCAGGGGACCGAGAGGGTCAGTGACATCACTGCCTTCATCATCCAGGAACTGTCTACACACTCTGGACACATGAGGACGGGTCCTGAACCAGGAGGAACCCAGGGCCCTCTGCACCAGGAGGATTGGGCTGCAGGTACCGCCTCATGCTACCAGTAGTGACAAGGACACTAGCAGAAGACCAAACTAGAGAAGAGTCAGTCAGGAAGGATAAGGAGAGATCAACTGTCTGTGGACACCACATGGAAAACCATTTCCTGTTTG
Organism: Cephalopholis sonnerati; assembly: GCA_019142605.1. NCBI lineage: Eukaryota > Metazoa > Chordata > Actinopteri > Perciformes > Serranidae > Cephalopholis > Cephalopholis sonnerati. The sequence goes on from JAGQAX010000012.1 coordinate 42,525,266, forward strand.
TCTCTCCATTGTTCCTGTTTGTCTCTTTGATTTGAACCAAAGCAGCTGAAACTGATTCACAATCACTTGATTAATATCCCTGAAGTTTAACTGACTTCCTGTCAGACTGGGACCATCAATGTTTCCTTCATTTTTTTGAGCTGTGTATTTAAATTAGCTCCACCTCAAACACCTGCAACAGTAATAATATTGCAGTAACATAATTTGTATAAGTTTATAAGTCATGCGAGATTTTTTCTCTTTTACTGCTGATCATTTAAATAACACTTAACTTAACTTAAGTATTATTTTGAGCGCAGGACTTTGTAACAAAGTCGTTTGACAGTGTGGTATTATCACTCTTAGTCAGAGGGGGACACCACCTAAATGTTCTGGTCCAGGACAGTTCAATCAATGTCAGTGAACATGAGCTGCTCTCTCTCAGAGCCAGAAACCAGGGGAGGAAGTGTTGAACTTGTGATGTCATCAGGTATAAAGTCTGCAGCTGCTCCAGACACAATGAATGGAGAATAATATAGTTTGATCTTTTTGTTCTCAGCGCTGAAACAGAAAATGTCTCTGGTCAGGGTTCCCACTCTTTTCTTGAAATTATTTTCCAGGACTTTTCCAGGACATTTTCAGCTGCTACAGTGCGAGTCAAGTTATCACAACATACACTAGTATGTATGTATATATGTATATATTACTCCATCACATATACCACCTAAAATTATATTGTGTACCTTATGTGACTGAATTGTACTCCTACGTTTGGAGATGTACCATGTGCATCATGGGTATTTAAAGATGGCGACTCGCTTGTAATTATTAGCAGTCTGAGGAAGAGCAGTCTTGCTCGAAACGTCACGCACGCTAAATAAACTTTGCATATGGGAGCTCTTTGGTGTGCGGATTACTTTTTTCCTTTTTCATGTTTTGATATTTGGTGATCCAGCACCCAACCCATGTGGTTTCAGGGAAGTGCGTGTCCTATTGTTACTATATCTCTGTTGCAGTATGTCATAAAATGTAGTAATATAAATGGTAAAAAATAAAAATAAGGTGCAGAAAAAAGAAAAATATTACTATATATAATATATATTATTTCTTATATGTATATATATACATATATATACTATACAGTATACATACACATATATTTATATATGTATACATATATGTATTATTAATTGTACACACCACATGGCATATATATATATATATATATATATATATATATATATATATATATATATATATATATAATTATTAATAATAATAATTATAAATACTGTACACACCACATGGCACTTTACTCTGGTCATCTAAGAAACAATATTCAGGGTTGATGACTAATATCTCTAGCCAGCCCCACAGTATCATATTGAACCTGAAATATATTTATTTCTAACTCTCAGACATAAATATTGTTTGCTAGCTATCTTTTTAGTCTGGCTTTTATGTAGTGTCTTACTATTATAAATGTATGGGTATCACGTTATACTTATTCTATTTATCAATTTAGCCATGTTGAATCCCATTCATTTATGCTCACAACATTGTTCAAATGAACATGCAAGTCTTCAGTTTTCACCGCCCTCTTTCCTCAGCTAAGGGGTGTGCCTCTTCACTTATGTGCAAAGTAGCTAGCTAAAAACTGCATGAAAAGTCGGAGCTCTGCTCGCTGTGCACACGCACAGTATTTCAATAGAGCTGAATTCCTAATGAAGTTTTTCTCATTCACATATTTTCTGTTTCTGCTGTCGGACAATGGAGCAAACGAAATACTGAGTGAAACGTGGCCCAGTAAGACTACCTGTTAACCGTCGCTATCTGCAGCCTGTCGTCATGGCCGCTGTGGCTCTACTAAAACCCGAGATCTCAGAGCAGACACGCCCACTACAGCTCTCCGCTGCTCCTCTGTCACTCAGAGGCAGAGACAGAGAGAGGGAGAAAACCCTCACACTCGATATACAGCGATACAGCAACACTTGAACTGAAAGTTGATAGTTTTGGTGCTTCTTTGGAGACAATAAATCCTTACTTGGTTCTGAAAAGTCGGTAAATCTAGCAACAAAGTCACATGGAAACACTGGGCAGCAGAACTGCTCTAAGTGAATATGCGATTTGATTGGTTGGTAGCGTCACGTGGGGCGCTGTGCCGGCTAGAAGCAGAGATGAAGAGAAGCTACAGATCAACGTCGCCCATTAAAGGCAGCTGAAAACATACATGTATAAAATGTTTAATCCGTTTGTGTTCACCCACAAGGCAGAGAGAAGCAGAGGGAGGAAAAATTATTTTCCAGGACAACGCGTGCTTTTCCAGGACATTTGACTTTTTTTGTCATTTTCCATGTGTTTTCCATGACTGGAAAATTGGTAAATCATTTTCCAGGTTTTCCAGGTTTTCCAGGACGCGTGGGAACCCTGCTGGTATATGTCTATGAACGTCTATTCATTGTCTGTGAGCAGCTCCAGACTTTATACCCTATGACATCACAGATTAAAGTTTTAGCACTCTGTATTTTGGATTGAGGAGAGAGTTGCTCATGTTTATTCATATTTTGGGACTGTTTTAGACCAGAGGAATCACATGGATGAATTTTAAACAATGGGCAGAGTTCCCCTTTAGGTAAAAGATCCAAATACTTCCTCCACCTCAGAAACCTCACTCACCCTCTTTTATCACCAGGTTCTTTAAGTTTTGAAATGTATTCATGTGTCACTGTTTGTTTATCTTTCAGCAAAGTGGAGTTTTCTGTTGGGTCTGTTGGGTCTATTGGGTTCAGGATCACCTAGAGTGAAGGTGTTCTCTGTCGTCACTGGTCAGATGTTTGGTGCTGATCAGGTCATACTGAGACAACTGAAGAAAAGTGTAGCGGAGGAGACCAGAAACCTGCAGGAATGTGATGTCATCATCGTCTTCTGTTCAGTCAAGTCTCGTGTTGGATCAGATGTGGATGCAGCCATGAGACAGTATCCAGGTAATGGATGGACTTATTTGAACTTATTGTGAAATCCTCACAGTTTGTCCAGGAGTAACACTCAGTCTGTCTCCATGACGACAGAGAAAGCAGATGTATGTAAAATCCCTGTGAACATGTTAGTGTGAGTGAGATGGTCCTAAAGTGAATGAGTCACAGTGGGACTAACACACCCAGATCATGTGACTCCTGCATGTATACAGTCAGTCAGACCCAAACTGGCCGAGGCGCTCTGAGCATGCTCCACAGTTTCCGCCCCGGGCTTTGACCCGGAAGTCCAATAGCATTAAATGTGTAAGAGAAGAAGAAGCCGGTAACAACATGGAGAAATCTACATCCAGAGCCGTGACTTTTTGGACGGACCAAATGTACAGAGCTGTAAAGTTGTCCACCATGGTACCAGTTAGCTGCTAGCTAACCGTAGCTAACTTGTTTGTCCATTGTTTGGTCTGTGACGTAATAGGTCAACAGGAAAAAGGTCCAATACTAACAAGCTGAAAGGGGGCATATCTCCACCTATCAGAGAGGAGTTGCACATACTGAGGCCTCCCGTGCTTGTATACTGGGACAAGGACAGGAGTCCAGTTAAATGTCCTCGTCCAGCTGGGACTGTAGCTCCACTTCACTGTGACTGGAGACAGACTGAGTGACTCCTGCTCACACATGTTAAATTCTGTTTCTGAGGCCACGTGGTCCATTTGGTCTGTCAGTCTGGGGTCTTCCTCATGTGTTGGCGGGGTGTGTGGGCTTTCACATGTCTGTGTCCAGGAGCCTGTTCCAGGTCCAAGTGATGAATGAATGAATGAATGAATGAATGATGGTCTAAGTTGCTCCTACCTGTGTTGACGAATGCTTCTGTGATCTAACATTCTCTGCTGCGTGTTCCTCTTCACAGGAAGTTTGTCTCTAACCTTTGTCTTCTTCTCTGGTGTTTCAGTGTCATCGGGAAATAAACCAGTTATTTTGGTGCTGATGTATCACACCAGAGATCACGACTTTTCACCTGATGTGACACAGTGGTCAGAAACCTATCGGAACATCAAGATGGTCACTCACATTCTCTTCCATGAGACTCAGCAGGGATTACTGCCCAACTGTCCAAGAAATGACCGGGCCATCCAAGAAATACAAAGCAACTTAAAGAGATTCAGATAATGATGAAAATGATCTTTGACCTAACAGTGAGTCAGGTTGGTTAGTTTGATGCCTGGATATAAAAGAATGAAATAAGGAAAGCAGAAATATCATTTGATCCACAGTCCAGAGTCATAGTTTGTTTCATGTCCTCCTAAATGACTCAGATATTTCATCAACAGTCGTGTTGATCAGAACAAAATGTAAAAAGCACTGTTGAACTTTATGAATCGTCTGCAGGTTCATTTGTCTGAGGTCTGGTTTGTTACTGTCACACAGCAGATATAACAGAAATACTCTGATTTAACCTTCATATCAATGTTCTGTGAATGTTCTGTTGGTTTGTCTTTAACCCTTCGTCTCAGATCTTTGCTTCACAAATCAAAGTGTGAACTGATTTCATGTTGATTTAATAAAAAAGATTTGCTGTCTACTGATTTTTGTTCTTATTTAAATTGAAAGACATGATTCAGATCTGTAGATGTCCCTTATACACATCAGCAGCATTATTATTACTACATAACAATCAGTTTTACTTTACATTACCTATACACACACAACCTACATAATATATTATGACAATGTTTGCACTGTTACCTATAACACCACATTACACTACTGCTACTACTACAAATGATAATAATGATAATAATGATAATAATAATAATAACAATCACAAGTTTCTACAGTATTTGTATTATTACCTGTATCACTACATAATATTACAGCAACATTTGTATTATTGTTGGTTTATATTATATCATAGTTTTCCATCTCAGTTTATACAGTTCTATTGTCTTGTGTTGACTTCACACAAACTCTACATGACATTATGTATACTTCTTATGTTGATTAAATACATTTATCTATAAATATATTTAGGGTATTTTATACATAGTTGACACATGCACTACTAAACTTCTTTTTCACAAGTATTTACACTGGTCACATGTACAGTCTAAAGTATTGTAATACTTATATTGTACTGTGTATATTGTATTTATTTTGTTCAAAGTTCTTACAGGTTTTAAATTGAAAACACATTGTGATCTTGTCAAAGATAAAGTTGTTTGCTCTCTCTGGTGAACAGACTGTGATGGAGACTGATATTTACTGTTACTGATATATAGTGGTGGAAAAAAGTTTTCGGACACCTCATGCATTTGTGAAATATTGCATTAAGAATCACTCTTAGGTCTTCAAGTGCAATTTCTTTTAGTACAGTCACAGCCAAATTACTACACAAATCCTAAAAAAGCCATTAAAAACTTAAAATTGATTGGTTCCATAAAAATACATGAGAAATTTTGAGTATTGGGTCATTTTGGTACCAGTGATCCACTAATGAAGGTCGTGCTTTTTATTAAGACACAGTTTTTGTTGCCGTGCTTCATGTCTATATAAAGCCAGCACATTTGAAAGTTCTTCAGAGACAAAAATGGCTAAAACAAGGAACCTAACGCAGGAAACACGCCTGAAGATACAGATTCTCAGCCAGGAAGGGTACAGCTGCCGCCAGATAGCCAGGAAGTGCAGATGCAGTCCTTCAGCAGTTGGATACACTCTGCAGAAATACAGACAAACCAACAGCTTGGAAGACAAACCAAGATCTGGGCGTCCAAGGGTTTCTTCAGCGAGAAATGACCGCATCCTGATCCGCATGTGCAGGGAAAACCGCCGAATGACACCACAGGAGCTTCAGCAGCAGTGGTCAAACCAAACTGGTGTCCAGTGTTCCACCCAAACTGTACGTGGCCGACTGTTAGATCATGGCTTAAGGTCCTACAAGGCTGTCAAGAAGCCCCTGATCAATGAGAGACAGAGGTTAGCCCGGCGTCGTTGGGCCCAAGCACACAAGAACTGGACAGCCAAGAATTGGAAGAAGACTCTGTGGTGGAGTCCAGTTTCCAGCTTTATCTTCCTCCTGTTAATGTGAGGGTACGCAGAAGGCCAGGCGAAGCATGATCTCCAGCATGTACAGTGCCCACTGTCAAGCATGGTGGAGGCAGTATCATGGTTTGGGGATGCATGAGTCCTGCTGCTGTTGGTCATCTCACTGTCTGTGATGGCACATTGAACTTTGCCAAGTATTGTGCCATTCTCCAAACCCACATGCTCCCTTCTGCACGTGCACTGTTCCGTCGAGGTCATAACTGGATGTTTCAACAAGATAATGCTCCTTGCCACACATCCAGGGCCAGTAGAACTTGGCTGCAGGAGCACAGTATCCAGGTCTTAGAGTGGCCAGCTCAATCCCCAGACATGAGCCCCGTTGAAAATCTGTGGGGGATTATCAAAAGGTCTGTTTCAAAGCGTAAACCAAAGAATTTAGAAGAATTAAAAGCACTAATTCAAGAAGAATGGGACAAGATTACCCCTCAACAGTGTGAAAGGCTCGTGGGGAACATGCCAGCCAGGATTAGAGCTCTACTGCGTGCTAATGGCAGGACTGCTAAATATTGATTTGATGATGTGATGCTTTATTTATTTTTTGTTCAGTTTTGAACACATTCTCTGTTATTTGTTGACTTTGATACCGACAATGTTGGGAACTGACATATTGAACCTGTCAAGAATTTAGTTTTGTTAGTTTTTCTTGTAAACAATAAACAAAAAAAATATAATTTGTATTTGTTTGTGTCTGTCTAATGCAGCCACACGTTTTCCATCCATCCATTTTCTAACCGCTTATCCTCTTGAGGGTCACGGGGGGGCTGGAGCCTATCCCAGCTGACATTGGGCGAGAGGCAGGGTACACCCTGGACAGGTCGCCAGACTATCGCAGACAACCATTCACACTCACATTCACACCTACGGGCAATTTAGAGTCACCAATTAACCTATCCCCACTCTGCATGTCTTTGGACTGTGGGAGGAAGCCGGAGTACCTGGAGAGAACCCACGCTGACACGGGGAGAACATGCAAACTCCGCACAGAAGGGCTCCCGCACCTGGGATCGAACCAGGAACCCTCTTGCTGTGAGGCGACAGTGCTAACCACCACACCACCGTGCCGCCCAGCCACATGTTTTGAAACACAAAAAAGATTTTTCCACCAATATTTCATGATAATATTTGAGATTGTGTAAAATTTTAAGGGTGTCTGAAAACTTTTTTCCACCACTGTATATAAGTTTGTTTTCAGTCTCCAGTCGTTTTAATTATGACAGATTAATTTATTAAAATGCTTTACAGGTGATCTGTAATTTCTGTTCATGGTTTAACCTCCATTTGACATGAACTCTCATGTAGATCAGCATCATGTCAGTTTGACCTGTTAGATCAGGTGAGGGCCAGGCGCTGCAGTCGGTGGAGAGCAACTGCAGCGCCTGGCTCTAAAAATTGTGGTCGCCTCGCTCTCGCAGTTTTATCACCGTCCACTTTTGTAATACCTCAGAGCAAGTCGGGATGAAGTTGGACAGAAAACTAACCAGCATGCACTGTGTGCTGATCACCGGTGATCGAATCGGTGCAGGCCTGGCTCATCTCACACGAGTCTGGTGATTCTCAAAGTGAAGCAGAGGCAAGTCAAGAGTCCTTCCTGTCATCCAGTGAACCCACATTGGAACAGACTAACAAGTGTCCCCAAGCGCTCAAGCTGCTTCTGTGCGCTCGTGGATTATTTTGTGTAACAACCCTGTCAAAATCCCTCAACCAATAGAACGGCAGGTTTATTCTTGACCAATGAAATGATCCTTGCCTCCTTGCGGGCGCGCTCGCTCCAGTTTTAGAGCGTCCCGTCTGGGCGGGTACTCTTTAACTGGGTAAAGGGAAAGAGACAGCAGCACAGAACACACACAGCTGTAACAAGAAGCCTTTGAGTCACAGACGTTAACACTGTTCACCTTCCTTTAACAGTTTCCAATTAGCTGTCTCACTAAAACAGAGTGACATCACGCTGTGTGAGGCGAGGAGCTCGTTGAGGAGCTCGTCTGGTTGATTCTGACACTTTTTATATCTTTCTCTAAATCACTGTCAAAGCAGAGAGAGCTCGTTATTACCTGCCATCGTTTGTATTTCATACAAGCAGCACACGTGTATATACTGCTTAAAATGGCTGAAGATGAAACACAGTGTTTGTCTAGAGTGGTGTCTTTTTTGTTCCCGGGGCTTGTGTGACGTCAGACTGACACATCTGTTCATTTAAACTCTATCATTTTAATTCTTTTAAGAAAATCTGAGCGTAACAAGCATCATAAGTGTCTTTTACTTTTTTAAAAATGGAAACTTTTTTTAGTGTTATTGTGTATTTAAGTGTTAATTTTGATAATTAAAAACAAAAGTTAAGAAAATATATGTTCTGGTCGTACAAGTGGGCGGAGTCAGACCTGGAAGGCCCGCCCACAACACCTTGCCTGAGTTGGACTTTTAACTAACAGATACAGGACTAATTATTCTTTAGGCTGAGGCTTGCTGCTGTGTGTCACTAAGAGTTTCTTGTACATAGAGAAATGTAAAGTTTAGGTTTTCAGAGTGTTTCCAATTGTGAATTGTTTAACAGTTAATATTTGTACAGAAACATATTTCATGTAACGTCTCAGTGGGTCGACACACAGAATCGTGTTTCTTAAATCAGCACATTCTCTCTGAAGAGGTTAAAGACTCCGTCCTGTAGAGGAGGGAACATCCTGGTCTGAATCTTGACCACGTGTCCTCCTGATCTAATAAAGACAGAGATGATAAGTGTGTATTGTTTACTTGTTTATTTACATACAGTGTGAGCCCAACGATGTGTCTCAGTTTCATTCACATCACAAACTGAGCCTTGACGGCCCGCACCGTAACCCCCCCCCACCAACATGGAGCACTCTGCTAACAACGTTAGCAAAGCGCTCGCCCACATGACGCCATCTACGCTGTCTGCCCGTTCAGTGTGACAGACTGAACTCTGAGAAAACTTTATTTTGACCAAAATCTTGCAGAACTTTTAATAAAACACTGATGGAACTTTGATAACACGTGATGGACAGTTGACAGAACTCTGATGGATCTTTTACAGAATTCTTCTGGATCAGCTCCACATGTTATCACTTCTGACATCAGGCTGCTCTGCAGGTGGAACTCAGTCACCAGAATAAATGTTGACACTGAACATTTCTTCAAACCACAGACTCGTTACATTTGTACGTTTTTATATGTGTGTGTGTGTATATATACACACACACACATATACATATATATTTATATATGTATATATACATATATATATATATATATATATATATATATATATATATATATATATATATATATATATATCTCCAAACCCCAAACTGTGCGCTGATCAGCAGCTTAACTTTAACCTTAAATGTTTCCTCTGTAAACATGACAACATGTATGAGCTCTTAAAGTCCAGGGAGTTATAAACTGACATGAGTTGCCACATGCTCATTCAAATACATGACTTTTCCAAAGATAAGTAATTAAGGAGGACTGAGGAGTAAGATTGTGTCCACGTGTGTGAAAAGCTAACCTATAGGAGAGTAAATATTTCAAAGCAATGCAAAATGCCCCCAAAGAGCCCCACTGTGTTATATTCTGATTTCTTTTCCATCATCAGCTGGTTCATGAAAAGCTCTAAATTACAATGATGGACTCCCAGTTTTGATCAAATACTGACAGAAAGAATTAAAGTAATTTGTCAAAAAATAAAACCAGTAGATATTTACTCATCATCCCACACTCATTTCTGTCTGTGTAACATTGTTATATTTTGTCAAGGAAATCGTCTCCAAAGTCGATCATTGTTTTCAGTGCGCTCAGGATCAGAGTGCCAACATCATCGTTCATCTCGATTTCATCACTGTAGTTCTTCACAGGAAAGATGCAGTTCATTGGGATTCCCGTGGCTGAGCTGAAGTCCTTCATCTGAGGGTTTCAGTCCATAAATGAATGTGACTCAGTATGCGCTCATATAGTACAAATATTTGGACTCTAAAGTAAAATAACATGATGTTATGTTTCTGTTCAGACTCAGAAAAAGACAGAACCTTACCTTCTGCTTCACATGCTTGCTCTTGTACACATTCCTCAGAGTCTTCTCAGTTTCAGGACAGGCCTCATCAATCTTAGTGACCATCATCATCTGGGGAATCCCTGCAGACAGAAACACACTCAGTGTTTTATCTTTTCCAGCCAGTTTCTTTTCATCAAGTCTGACAAACACTGACCCAGAAGTGAGGGAGAAAAAATACTCACTTCAGTCCACCATAAAACTTTTATTAGGTTGGAGCCATGACCCAAAGCTAACATGATGAGGGTAATACTGTCTTTGTTTCTGACAGCACTACGTCTGACGTCTCATGTTATCAGTTTATCAAAGTATAAAGCTGCCAGGAACCCATAACACCAGAGAAATGACACAGAAGTCTGTAAAAATGAACATGGCCCATCAGCCATACATGTTGTTGTTTTGTATACTGGTTACGCAGTGTTAAAGCCCTACATCAGCACCTTATCTACATGTTATATAAGTGACCCATTAATAGACTCCAGAGGCTAAATTAATACGTTTATGACCAGCTCAGTGTTAGCACTGGTAATTATGTTTTAAGCTCAACATGTGTGTGTGTAATTTTTTGGTATGATTAAAAAAATTCAAAGTATCAACTGAACTATCTGTAAGATGAGAACATTTATACTCTGATAATCTGATACAAACCTAAACAGTATTTTTTAGATATATTTCTTTGTATTATGGGCTGTATCAAACTGTGACCATGTATTAATAAAATGACTCATGATTATGATGTACTGTAGAAGTGTTGGTGCCTCATGGTTAACTGTTGGAGTCTGATTACTGAGATCAGATCAAGTTAACCTGATACCGTACAAAGCAGTTGGCACAAACACACTGTGAGTAATCTCAGTGTTCTCAGCAAGATGTAACTTCTGGAAATGATTCTTTTTATACAACAGGAATATCAATACTCTACAAAACTGTGAATGAACAGAATAATTACCAATCTTTGATCTTACCCAGGTCACTGGCCATCTCTCTGACTTCTGCCATCTTCCTCAGAACTGAGCCTGAGTCTCTAATTTCTGCTGAGTTTGCAGAAAGAACACACACCAGAACATGAACTCTGTCATCCAGAGAGCGCTCTGGGTTGTAGCCCGGATCAGTATCTGACAGTCGACTAACAGGATTGAACTGGAAAACAATGGAAAGAAGAAAAAAAAAAACAACACACACACACACACACACATATATATTTATGTATAAATCTTTACATTGTAGGCGTTACAGGTTAAATGTAATGACCAGATTGAAGTTTAAATAAAGTTGTAGCTGTGAGCAAGGTGAAGCAGAAATGAATCGTAAACATTTTCCACCCAGTATTAAGTTTGATGATGTCAAACATTTAACAGTTGTACCTTGTAACCCTCTTTCATGTGTCCTTTCATGATCAGTTTGATGTCTGCAGGATGAACTCCCTGGCTGTCACCCTCCTCCAGACCCATGATGTCATTGAAGACGACAGGATATGTCGCTTGGTTTCCTTTCCCAATTTTGATATGATGGGTTTGATACTGTAACATAAAAACAAAATAAAATGCTTGTTTTACTGACAGTGATACCATGTACAGACTTACAGCTTTGATTTACTAGCTGCAGCTGAGGCTCATGGGTATTGTAGGTTTTTGAGCCATCCAACAAAGTGTTTGAAAAAAGAAACCAGATTTCTCTCAAACAAAAATTGAAATAATTGAAGCATTTCTTCTGAAGATAAACCTAGAGCCTGAACACTGTCAGAGCCAGATTAGTATATTTATTTAGTCACCGGTTCAAGTCCCCACCCGGACCAAAATATGGAGTGTGGACTGGTAGCTGGAGAGGTGCCAGTTCACCTCCTGGGCACTGCCGAGGTTGCCCTTGAGCAAGGCACCGAACCCCCTCAGCCGCTCGGGGCGCCTGTCCATGGGCAGCCCCCTCACTCTGACACCTCTCCATTTAATGTATGTATAGGTCCTGTTTGTGCATGTGTGTGTATTCGGACCTGTGTGTATCTGACAACAGAGTGTAAACCTTGAATTTCCCCTTGCGGGATTAATAGAGTACAGTACAGGCCAAAAGTTTGGACACACCTTCTCATTCAATGCGTTTTCTTTATTTTCATGACTATTTACATTGTAGATTCTCACTGAAGGCATCAAAACTATGAATGAACACGTGGAGTTATGTACTTAACAAAAAAAGGTGAAATAACTGAAAACATGTTTTATATTCTAGTTTCTTCAAAATAGCCACCCTTTGCTCTGATTACTGCTTTGCACACTCTTGGCATTCTCTCCATGAGCTTCAAGAGGTAGTCACCTGAAATGGTTTTCACTTCACAGGTGTGCCTTATCAGGGTTAATTAGTGGAATTTCTTGCTTTATCAATGGGGTTGGGACCATCAGTTGTGTTGTGCAGAAGTCAGGTTAATACACAGCCGACAGCCCTATTGGACAACTGTTAAAATTCATATTATGGCAAGAACCAATCAGCTAACCAAAGAAAAACCAGTGGCCATCATTACTTTAAGAAATGAAGGTCAGTCAGTAAGGAAAATTGCAAAAACTTTAAATGTGTCCCCAAGTGGAGTCGCAAAAACCATCAAGCGCTACAACGAAACTGGCACACATGAGGACCGACCCAGGAAAGGAAGACCAAGAGTCACCTCTGCTTCTGAGGATAAGTTCATCCGAGTCACCAGCCTCAGAAATCGCAAGTTAACAGCAGCTCAGATCAGAGACCAGATGAATGCCACACAGAGTTCTAGCAGCAGACCCATCTCTAGAACAACTGTTAAGAGGAGACTGCGCGAATCAGGCCTTCATGGTCAAATAGCTGCTAGGAAACCACTGCTAAGGAGAGGCAACAAGCAGAAGAGATTTGTTTGGGCCAAGAAACACAAGGAATGGACATTAGACCAGTGGAAATCTGTGCTTTGGTCTGATGAGTCCAAATTTGAGATCTCTGGTTCCAACCGCCGTGTCTTTGTGAGACGCAGAAAAGGTGAACGGATGGATTCCACATGCCTGGTTCCCACTGTGAAGCATGGAGGAGGAGGTGTGATGGTGTGGGGGTGTTTTGCTGGTGACACTGTTGGGGATTTATTCAAAATTGAAGGCACACTGAACCAGCATGGCTACCACAGCATCCTGCAGCGACATGCCATCCCATCCGGTTTGCGTTTAGTTGGACGATCATTTATTTTTCAACAGGACAATGACCCCAAACACACCTCCAGGCTGTGTAAGGGCTATTTGACCAAGAAGGAGAGTGATGGAGTGCTGCGGCAGATGACCTGGCCTCCACAGTCACCGGACCTGAACCCAATCAAGATGGTTTGGGGTGAGCTGGACCGTAGAGTGAAGGCAAAGGGGCCAACAAGTGCTAAACACCTCTGGGAACTCCTTCAAGACTGTTGGAAAACCATTTCAGGTGACTACCTCTTGAAGCTCATGGAGAGAATGCCAAGAGTGTGCAAAGCAGTAATCAGAGCAAAGGGTGGCTATTTTGAAGAAACTAGAATATAAAACATGTTTTCAGTTATTTCACCTTTTTTTGTTAAGTACATAACTCCACATGTGTTCATTCATAGTTTTGATGCCTTCAGTGAGAATCTACAATGTAAATAGTCATGAAAATAAAGAAAACGCATTGAATGAAAAGGTGTGTCCAAACTTTTGGCCTGTACTGTATATGAAATTTAAAAAATTAAATTTAAAATTAAAAAATGTCTGATGAAAAAAATTAAAATTAGTCTGATGTGTGTTTTTACTGTTGCTTTATATATTTATTTTGTTCATCAGAGCTGATGTTTTTTTAACAACATAAATCTAAAGGTTTTGTACTTTTCTGGTGAAACTTCTTCCACCAGTTGTTGCGTTGGCCAAAGCAGGAGAACACATTCTGCCTCGTATGGTGCTGATGACAGAGTTGATGAAGGTGGACTTTCCAGCTCCGACAGGCCCGTACAGAAGAACTCTGAGATGCTTGATGTCGTCCCTTCCAGGCTTATAGTCTCGCACATACTGAAGACTTTCCTGGTCTCTGTTCAACAACAGCAACATGGTATATATATTTAAAAAAAAATACATATTGTACATTATAATAAAGATATATATATTCTATTTTAGATTATCTTTAACAAAACTATTTTATTTATTTTAACATCAATAAACCAACAAAGAAGAATCTTAATAAACCAACAAACCACTGAATTGGTTTTATCCTGACAAAAAATCACATACACATTCACCACACCTGTCCATATGACACACACAAACACAGAATGAACAATGAACGTGAATAATTATTAGTGTTAGTAAGCATCTAGAGATAAATGAGAGCGGTATAAACCTAGTATATGTCTGGACTGTGTATGATGTGATTTGGAATAAGCGGCAGTCAGTAGCCCTTTTTAAATAGGTGTTGGAGCTATTTGTATCTATATGTGTGTTAAGGTCATTCCCTGATTGCCACAGTAGGTGGCGTATTGGACAGCAGCATATGGAAATGCATAAGTAGAAGAAGAGGCAATTACTCCTCAGGTGTGCTGCTTACCGGGAGAAGCACACAGTTTTTTGACCGCCATTTAGAGGCTAATCTTTAAGCCTTTTTTGTTTGTTTTCATGCAAGTTATTGGTATAAGTGTGTGTATAGCAAAGGCTGTAGTGGTACACGGTGGTAAATAAATACATCTTAAGCACGAGTCTGCAGATGTTTGATTTACTACATGGAGCCGCCGCATGACGACGCGTCAATTACATATCTCGGTACCAGCCCCTCACTGTGGCTTAGGTTTTTTTTGTTTTGTCGAAATCAAGTCACAACATTAAGTCAAAAAACTCCGCTTCAGTTAGTTCGTTGGTCATCGTTCATGGAGGAAGACTCGACGCTGGTGGTGTTTCTCAATTGCAAGGATCCTTCCTTGGGAGGATTTCTTGGGACTGACGGGGTTTCAGGGTACTGTGGGAATTTTGATACTCTCTAATGTTGTTGTACAGTTTGAACAAATATGAGTGGCATTTTCAGAGTCATGTGACTTTTATGGAAAATATATTTCTGGATTCTACTTAAAGAATAAAATCAGGTCGGCTAAATGACATTTTTGTAAAAGGTGTTTTTAGAATTCCTCTACAATGTATAAAAACTGACCTTACCCATTGTGCTGAATGTTTAGGTCAGTTGATGTGTTTCTGTAAAGTTTGATGAACGTATGAAGCATTAACACTTTCATCTGCTCACTTGATTTGGACAATTAAATAGCTATCTATAAAATGTGTCCTGATGTTTTGGGAAGAGTTGGCAGTGGGAGGGTTAATCCTTCTTTACACTGAATATGCTAAAGGTGCTTGTTACAGGTGAGGCCAGGTAAAGCCCCCCACACACTCTCACACACATTCACACACACATTCACACCCTAATCCCTTCACAGAGTGCAGTGAACCTCAACAGCTGAAAAAAGTCCTACATCACCACATCATCCACAGTATATAAACAGACTTACACACAGAATCACACTCTGATTCCAAAGTGTTCTAGATTTTATGTGTGTATCACCAACAATGCAGTTACTGTAATATGAATAGTGGATCTGATCTGATGAGCCGAGCTGATCTGGCACGGCTGATCGTGCCGATTGTACCTGATACCGCCGTGTAATCCTCTGAAATAGGTTCACCTCAAAATTAATGAGTGATGCTTTGACCTGCAGGATATTCTGATGTCTTTACTCTGGTCGTCCTCACCGCGATTCCCCCCAAAAATACACCAATTGACCAATTGAAACCCAAAGAATGAGAACAGTTATCATGTGGTTATCATGTGAATAGTGGGGGGAGGAGGGGAGGGGGACACTTAGCACTCCATCTCTACTGTAAATGATTTGTTTAAACACTTTAATGTTTTATCTAAATCCCGTCATTTTAAAAAAAAATCTCATTGGGCTGTGAACACAGTGGAGAGTGTGAATTTTCAGGTTTCACCTTGTACAATAAAAACTCGTGGAGACAGTCATCCTCTTCTCAATCATGGCGGTGCGGAGAGCAGGAGCAGGAGCAGCGCGGAGTGCAGCGGCCTGTGCGGTTCGTGGACTGCTTGTGATTTTCGCTGTACAAACTTTTTTGGCACGGCTGCGCTCCATCCTGACTCCAAAAACTCATGTAGGAGTTCCCATGGAAAATCTTCCTAACCCGTACATCCAACCAGACCGGCCAGAAAGCAAACACCTCGGCTTTGGTCATGCGGCACTACACGGGACATTGGAACGCCACTCGCTGCGCCTGCCTGCATGGAAGGGTAAGGAGGACATCCTTGCAATTATCTCTCTGTGCCTGCTCTTGTCTGGCGACATTCACCCGTGCCCGGGATCAGCTACTGGGAGAACTACCCCACTGCAAACTGCGGACGCCCAACAAACAACAGCTGGTCAACAACCGAACAGCTACGCTAGCAATGTGCTATCTCTACTCCACCTCCCCCCTCCGGTGTTCCAACTGCTGATCCTCCCTATCCGAACTGTGTTCGCCGGTGAGCTGACAAAAACTGCGGCCCTGAGCGGGGTCGCGCTGACGGCGACCAGCCCAGCAGCTCAGAAGCCGTAGGTACCACCAGCATTAGCCGGGAGGCTAACCGAGACACCACCAGCATTAGCCGGGAGGCTAACCGAGACGCCACCAGCATTAGCCGGGAGGCTAACCGGTGCACCACCAGCAACTGCGGCCCCAAGCGGAGTCGCGCCCACGGCGACCAGCCTAGCAGCTCAGGGACCGCAGGCCGGGTGGCAAACCGAGACACCACCAGCATTAGCTGTGAGGCTAACTGAGACACCACCAGCATTAGCTGTGAGGCTAACTGAGGCACCACCAGCATTAGCTGTGAGGCTAACTGAGACACCACCAGCATTAGCTGTGAGGCTAACCGAGACACCACCAGCATTAGCTGTGAGGCTAACCGAGACACCACCAGCATTAGCTGTGAGGCTAACTGAGGCACCACCAGCATTAGCCGGGGGGCTAACCGAAACACCACCAGCATTAGCCGGGGGGCTAACCGAGACACCACCAGCAACTGCGGCCCCCAGCGGAGTCGCGCCCACGGCGACCAGCCCAGCAGCTCAGGGGCCGCAGGTGCCACCAGCATTAGCCTCCTTTAATCAACCAAAGGTAAAGCCCAGGAACCCCATTTTAAAAAGGCATCGTTCCACAAAACTGTTTCAAACCCTTAATCAAGCTAAAACCATTTGGGATCCCAAACACAAACCAAAGGGACTTTTGTGTGGTCACCTAAACATCAGAAGCCTCTGTAACAAACGTGAACAATTGGAACACATCTTACATGAGTCAAATCTCGACTGTTTAGCAATCTCTGAATTATGGTTAAAAACCCAGTCCCCTGAAGCTCTTGTATCTATGCCAGGTTACAATGTATTCAGGAAAGACAGGTTGAAAGGTAAAGGAGGAGGAGTACTGCTTTATGTAAAAAACAGCCTTACATGTAGAGAGCTTGTTTGGTCAACTGCTTTCAATTTTGATTGTGTCGGTGTTGAAATCACTCTCTCCAAAGAAATGTCCTTCTCCCTGATTTGCGTCTATCGGCAACCTACTGCTAAGATAGATTTCTATGATCAGTTAAAACTCTTGCTAAACTCATGTGATTCAAACAGGGAGAAAATAATTGTAGGTGATTTCAACATAAATTGGGATGATAAACAAAGCAGAAAGAATCTCAAGCAAATTATGGATGCTCACAATTTAACACAACTTGTTGAAAAACCTACTAGAGTGACAAACACCTCACAAACCAGAATTGACCTTTTATTCACAAATAACAGAGACAGAATAAGTAAAATTCATAACATTCTAACCGGTATCTCAGATCATAACTTTATTTTGTTCTCAAGGAAACTAAGGAAAAATCGCTCTCTGAACACTTCCAAAACAATGTCCCCTCCCAACGATTACATCCCCAAACACATGCAACAGCACTTTGGGGATGAAATAAAAAGGACAGACTGGCAAGTGATCCTCTCCTCTAAAAATACAGAGGAAAACTGCAGGTTGTTTTTAGATAAGATCTCTGAGATAAAATCTGCTTTCTGCAGAAGGGGGCGAAAGAGAGCAAAAAACACAAATCACCTTCCTTGGTTAGACTCAAATTGTAGAGCTATGATGAAGAAAAGAGACTCACTCCTCAAGCAGAGTCTCAAGTCTGGGCTGCTTGTTGACAGACAGAAATTTACCCATGCACTTAACAAGGTAACACAGCTACTAAGAAGGACCAAAGCTAATTATTTATGAATGCTATTGAAGGGGCCACAGGGAATGGCAGAAAAGCCTGGCAATTATTAAATAAGTTACTAGTTAAAGAGAACAAAGAGGCGAGCACTACTCTAGCACTGAAAATCGGCAATATTCTGGTCAATGACTTTGCAGTATTGGCTGAAACTTTTAACCAATACTTCCTAGACAGTGTAAAAGATATAACAAAGCTCTTTGCCCCCTCCAATGTTCTTCCCAGACCAATCATAAATGACCATCCTATTTTTATATTAAAGCAAATCACTGAACTTGAGGTGAAGAAGATTATATCTGCTCTGAAATGTTCTAAGGCCAAGGATACATCTGACTTGGACACCGACTTCATCAAAACATACTCTGATGCACTGATAAAACCAATAACTATCTTAGTAAATCAGTCAATCACCTCAAGGGAAGTACCACCATCCTGGAAGATAGCCACGGTAACGCCCGTTTTTAAATCAGGGGACAAAACATCAGTTGCCAACTATCGTCCCATCAGTATTCTCCCGGTGTTATCCAAAGTGCTTGAAAAATGGGTATCGAAACTACTAATTGAACATCTAGATAAGGGATTTAACCCACTCCACCCAATGCAGTTTGGTTTTCGTCCCCACCATTCCACTGAGTCAGCAAACTGTGTGTTCTTAGAAAAGGTAAAATGTATGTTGGATAAAACATCGCATGTGGGTGCTGTGTTCCTAGACCTCAGAAAGGCATTTGACACAGTAGACCACCAAGTCCTCCTGAGAAAACTAACATATTTTAACTTTTCAGCTGAAACAATGGAATGGTTTGAGTCATATCTGTCGAACAGGAAACAGTGTGTCATGGTAAACGGTGTAAAATCCCCCTTTCTTAAAAACACAGTTGGTGTCCCACAAGGATCGACCCTTGGACCTTTGCTATTTTCACTGTACATTAATGATTTGCCTAATGTATGTACTGATTTTAATGCACAAATTTACGCAGACGATGTGGTCATTTTTACTTCTGGAAATGATGCAAAAGACATCTCTCTAAGGCTCACGGATGCGCTGCACAACATTCAACATTGGCTGAAAAACACCTGCCTGCTGTTAAACACAAAAAAAACAGTGTGTATGATGTTCAGCAAACGCCCTACTGACATCAAAAGGTCCAATGTGTATCTTGACGGGGAGGAATTAGAGCTGGTCTCCCACTTCACATACCTCGGAGTCGTCTTGGACTCAAACCTGACTTTCAAGAAACACATTAAAAAAGTCGGAAACACAGTAAACTTCAATCTATTAAATTTTAGACAAATTCGGCCCTTCTTAACAGATGATGCAGCTAAAACCTATCTTTTCAGCCTGATTCTCTCTCATATTGACTACTGCTTCACAAACTGGGCGTTTGCAAGCACTTCGACTTTAAAACCCTTAGAACAGATGTATAACAGAGCAGTAAAGATATTTGACCGGAAACCAAATTCCCATCATCACTGTAAGGTCCTGGAAAAGCACAAATTTCTAGACTTTGGAAATTTAAAAGTATTCAAAAATGCCTGTTTTATATACAAATGTTTACACGGACCAGCACCAGCTCCTGTCAAAGAGTTCATCCATAAAAAAAGACTCACAGGACATGGTACTAGATCAGGCACAAGAGGTGACTGTGAAATTACACACAGAAGAACTACCTTTGGTCAGAATGTCTTATCCATAAAAGGTGGGCAAAGTTGGAATAACCTCCCAGTCATTATCAGAGAGAGCACCACTCTTAGCACTTTCAAAGGGAAACTGAAAGCATGGTTACTAGAAAATCAAACATGCGACCACCTGTAACCTGTAATGCAATGCAATGTTTGGGTCATCATCAGAGTTTCTGCTTTTTCTATTACATGTATTCAATTTACACATTACTCTTGTGTATGATTTTTTCTCATTAGTAGTGTATACATAATACATTTATGTATCACATTTAGTGCAATAATTACACACTTCTGCATGTGCAACTGAGTGTACTGGGCCTCGTGCAATACAAACTGGCACTTTAAACTGATGTGCACTTTAGGGCTTTGTGTAATTTCACCTGGCACCTTAGGGCATTGTGCAATACAATCTGGCACTCATACACTTTAGCACTTGTCACTTTATCCAGCACCTATGCACTTTACTCCTCAAAATGAAACTCTTATGGTCTCCCTCCCTGTGGGTTAGCTCTCCACCCACAGTCAACCTGTATTGCAATTTGTCTGTCTGTCTGTATATTATGGTTTGTGCTTTTCAATGTGTTTTTCACTGTTAGTGCTAATTTTATTGCTATTGCTCCTTTTTTTTTTTTTTTTTTTTCTCACTGTGAAATGTTGTACTGTCTTAATTTGTTTTTATGTTAATTGGGACTACGGATGGAAATTAGCGCCATGCTACAATCCGGCATCTTTACATGTATTAACATTAACAATGTGCACTGTCCCATTTCAAATAAATAAATAAATAAATAAATAAGTAAATAAACATTAATCCAAATAATTTACATATTTATATTAGTCCTGTCGAGCTCTGCTGGCGCAGGTTTTATTGAAGAGGCCCCGCCCTCACCTCCACCAAATCGTGTGCAAAGCATTGTGGGGATTTCATACCCGCGGAGGATCCACACATGCATCCTCCGAATTTCGCTGAAAGAAGGACTCAGTCCTTCGTGAAACTCGAGAGGATCCTTGACATTGGAACAGTCCTTCAGTGGAGGTCGATGACGTAGCATCCTTCAAATCCGCCCATTTGAGGATCCTTCCTTGCAATTGAGAAACGGCTTGGATTTCCTACATTTGTTTGGCAGCTCGGAGGATGTTTACAACCGTTTCCCTGGAGACGCACCGGTCATCAGCTGATTCCGGATTGTGACATCACAGCACCCACCGCTTGTAAGGTAAAGAGTAGCGCTACCAACTTTATGGCCATATTAAAAGTGTGCACACAACTTGCGAGTGTAAATCCAATGCATTGGTCGCTAAAACAACACTGATAAAATGAACTGTATCTCGTTGCTTTCATCTCGGAAGTGCGTTGCGGTGTGAATTAAAGGACATTATGGACGGTAAACCAGACGTGGAGCCAGCGGACGCGGAGCCAGCGGCTGCTGCAGCCTCTATGGAAGAGGGAAATGTTAATGAGACACAACCTGTAAAAAGTAAACGGTTTATTACATTAACACACAAAGTTCTTGTTGCAAAGGTGGAAAAGTTACAAAATGTAAGAAAAGACAAATTAAGTAAGGCTAAAAACCTAAGAAATGTAACTCAAGAGCTTATGCAGAGTGGTAATGCAAAAGAGATAAAACATACACTGGAAAAAAATGTGCTTTTGTGTGGGGAAGCCAAAGATGCTCATGTGGCTCTGTTGTCTTTAAATGATGCAAAGATGGCGGCGCGTGTAGACACAGCGACCCGGTGCTCTTCTTCAGTTAGCAGCAACACACTGAGAAGGACTTACACCCGAACTGAACTTTTAAGCCTGAAACAACACTGGACCGGCTGGACCCCCCCAGAAGGGTTTGACTCGTTCCCGGAGAGGATACACCGGCGAGAGCGGACAGAAAGGAGGCGACGGCGGCGCTGCGAAAGACGCCGGAAACGAGGCAAACGAGCCAGCATCAGAGCTAGGCTAACAGCGGCTCCGCACAAACCAGCAGTTCCAAGCGTCTTTCTCACCAACGTCCGCTCCCTGGTCAACAAGATGGACGAGATGAAACTACGGGACGTTAACAACCAGATAGACAGCTGTATCATGGTGATAACAGAGACCTGGCTGCATGAAAACATCCCGGACCTAGCCGTGGAGCTAGCAGGACGTACAATCTTCCGGGCGGATCGCACATCGGACTCCGGTAAGAGGAGGGGAGGAGGTGTGTGTGTCTATATTAACAACAGTTGGTGCACGGACACTGCCGTTATTGAGAGACACTGCTGTCCAGACCTGGAGTTTCTAATGTTGAAGTGCAGACCTTTTTATTTGCCCAGGGAAATAACCCAAGTGTTTGTAACTGCCGTGTATATCCACCCGCGAGCTAATGCTAACGTAGCTATGAGCAGTCTGCATGACAGCATCACCAGGCAACAAAACAAACACCCAGAGGGCTTCTTCATCGTGGCTGGAGACTTTAATCACACCAACTTTAACCCTCATACCTGATACCAGAAAAGGGGACATTTTTGTCCCCTTTTAAAATGCTCTATAAATGTCACATATTAATTTTTTTCCCCCGTTTTTTTTCCATAAATCTTTCGATCCACTTCAGTCCTGATCATAACTATCAAATATTCAATTATTTTCACAATTTTAACCCTTTCAATGCCAGTGTATGTGATGACATCACCAATTTCTGTTAAAAAAAACACAATAAAACTGAAATAATTTCAATATGTGGAATGCAAAGTGGATTTCTCTGGGTGGGATTAATACAGCCTGGGATATGTCAATGATTAGTAATAACATTGGTTCCTATGGATTTGTATTTTTTTTCCTATGTCATATTTTTTTAAAAACTCCCTAATTTCTGAAAAGGGGACATTTTTGTCCCCTTCTTAAATGCCCTAAAAATATCATATTTTCATATTTTTTCCCGTTTTTTTTTAAATAAATATTTTGATCCACTTCAGTCCTGATAATAACTATCAAGTATTCAATTATTTTCACAATTTTAACCCTTTAAAAGCCAGTGTATATGATGACATTACAAATTTCTGTTAAAAAATACAATAAAATTGAAATATTTTTTTTATATTTGGAATGCAAAGTGGAATTTTCTGGGTGGGATTATTACAGCCTGGGATATGTCAATGATTAGCAACAATAATGGTTTTTATGGATTTTTAGGTTTTCTGCTAAGTCAGGTTAAATAAAAAACTCCCTAATTTCTGAAAAGGGGACATTTTTGTCCCCTTCTTAAATGCCCTAAAAATGTCATATGTTTATGTTTTTTCCCCATTGTTTTTCCATAAATCTTTTGATCCACTTCAGTCCTGATCATAACTATCAAGTATTCAATTATTTTCACAATTTTAAACCCTTTTAAAACACAAGAGAACCTGTACTATAAAAATAAAGCACAATAACAATACAACACTCAAGCAGACTGTCCAAATGTTTATTTATTTTTCAAATTTCAACCCCTAAGAACATGAACATATTTTGTACAAAAGATATCTTGTACAAGAAGGGGTGTGTGTGTGTGTGTGTGTGTGTGTGCGTGTGTGTGTGTGTGGGTGTGTGTGTGTGTGTGTGTGTGTGCGTGCGTGCGTGCGTGTGTGTGTGTGTGTGTGTGCGTGCCATTTCATGCACAGAAACTGCAGCAAAAGGAGTTGTTGTTGAAATGGTTGTCAGACCAGTAGACCTGGCCATTTTTTGAAATCCACTGGATGTCCGGACCAGCAGTCTCATCCATTTCCTCGCTGACATCTGAGCTGTCATAATCCAAGCTGGAGGGAGAGTTAGGGGGGTCTTCCCATTCAGGGTCCGATATGTCATCAGAGGTGGAGGAGGAGTAGGAAGAAACGTTCTCCTGTAGGACTTGATTCACGGATTCTTCCAAATTAAATCTGCGTGCCATGACTCCGACAGTTATATGAGTGACTGGAATAGCTCTTGAGCTGGTCATATTTATATGGTTGGCACCAGAGGCGATTTCTCTAAGACTGCAAGGGAAGCTCAGCTTCCCCTAAAATGTCAAAAATTAAATGGTCAAATATGTACGGTTGTGTTAACATTTCATTGACTACAGATGCGTTAAAACACGTTCATCTCGAAGACGAGTTCGTTCAGAATCAGCTACTTATCGATGTTAACTTCTCATACATTCCCGTAGCGCCGTTTTCTTACACGGTCTATGGTCAATGCATTTGAGTGTCCATGCACTTCAATAGGACTGCATGAAACAGTTTTTTTCATTGCCTCCAAACTCGACGGTCATTGGATAAATGCCACGATTTTGTCCTGCCCCCGGACGCTCAGCGTCTCTGGGGGTGAATGGAGCTGTGGGCGGGCCTCGGCCGGGCTGGACGCTGAGCTTCCGCATGATGATTGGAGGATCAGTCGAAAGGCTGAATCCCGTTTTGATTGACAGCTATTTTGAGATATACACCGTCACTTGACAGCTCAGCTCAGTCCCATCGCGGATTTTGCAGGTGAAGTCGAAAGACAAACTGAAACCCATTTGTTGGTATTTGCTTGGTGAAATTACTTGTTCATTTCTTACACTGTAAATAAAACACACTCATAGTATTTCCTTGTTTCAGTTTAACATAATTTCAACATTTCCTTGTTGGAGTTTAATATCGTTTCGTTAGATCGTTCAATCAGTCATACTGTTCAACAGTATGACTGATTGAACGGAGGGCAGAATTTACGTATAAATAAATTGACAAATTTTATGATGTAAGCCAACAATGAGCTTCCCCTCTTTGAAAGACCAGCAGCCGCCACTGGTTGGCACCCTGCACACCTGCATAAACAAAATACCTTTTCCCAGGCCTGTTGTTGTCTGATGTCTTTACTTTTGTTTTGGGAGCAGCTCATGTTGACGTCTGCATTGACCTCTGTGTGACCTCTGTGCTTTGCATGACCCCTTTTAACTTTTTATATCAAAGACACAGCTTTGTGTGTGTGTGTGTGTGTGTGTGTGTGTGTGTGTGTGTGTGTGAGTGAGTGGGTGTGTGTGTATATGTGTGTGTATATGTGTGTGTGTGTGTGTGTGTGTGTGTGTGTGTGTGCATTCATCTCCAATTGCCTATTACTCTGTGCATTATTATGGATATCTATTGGAGTTTTTACAAATCTGACATTACAGAAAAGGGTCATTTAAAGGGTTAAATTATGCAAATAATTGAATACATGATAGTAATGATCAGGACTGAAGTGGATCAAAAGATTTATGAAAGAGAAAAAAATATTAACATGACATTTTCAGGACATTTCAGAGGGGGACAAAAATGTCCCCTTTTCAGAAATTAGGGAGTTTTTTTATTTAATCTGACTTGGCAGAAAAACTAAAAATCCATAAAAACCATTGTTGTTGCTAATCATTGACATAATCCAGGCTGTAATAATCCCACACAGAGAATTCCACTTTGCATTTTAAATATTGAAATTATTTCAATTTCATTGTGTTTTTTAAATCAGAAATTGGTGATGATGTCACATACACTGGCATTTAAACGGTTAAATTTGTGAAAATAATTGAATACTTGATAGTTATGATCAGGACTGAAGTGGATCAAAAGATTGATGAAAAAAAAACGGGAAAAAAATATTAAAATATGATATTTTTTAGGGCATTTAAGAAGGGGACAAAAATGTCCCCTTTTCAGAAATTAGGGAGTTTTTTAAAAAATCTGACATAGCAAAAAAACTACAAATCCATACAAACCGATGTTATTACTAATCATTGACATATCCCAGGCTGTAATAATCCCCCCCCAACAATTCTGTTTTGCATTTCACATATTGAACATGCAGGCACCAAAAACATTAAAATTTGCACTTAAAAAGTTGAAATGAGCATCTAAAGGGTTAAAAAATTTTACATAATTGTTTACTTGGTAGTTATGGTCAGGACTAAAGAGGATTTAAAGATTTATGAAAAAAAAATGGAAAAAAAATATTAATATATGACATTTTAAGGGCATTTTAAAAGGGGACAAAAATGTCCCCCAAAAGGCTCTGTGTAACAATTGTTTGCTACACACTGAAAAATGGTGTGATTAGGATTTGTGTTTGACATTTGAAAATTAGTCAAAAAATGCACACCTGGGCCAAATATGATGAAGAAGAACATATCTACTGTGAAGATCTTGAAGAAAGTGCACTCCCTAGGGGACAAAAATGTCCCCTTCAGGGATGAGGGTTAAAGACTGTGCTCCCCAGATTTTACAAGAATGTTGACATTCAAACAAGGAAGGGCAGAACACTAGACCAGGTCGACACCAACATCTCTGGAGCCTACAGAGCCCGCCACTCCCCCCACCTTGGACACTCAGATCATCTTTCCCTGTTCCTGACACCAGCTTACAAGCCCCTCATCTGCAGGTCTAAGCCACAGTACAAGTCAGTGCAGTGCTGGACTGAGGAGGCCACACTATCCTTGCAGGACTGTTTTGAGGACACTATATGGGAGCTCTTTGAAGACCCAGACATTGAACTCCACACCTCCTCTGTACTATCATACATCAGTTTCTGCATGGATAATGTAGCATCAAGGAAACAGGTGAAAACATTTCCCAACCAAAAACCCTGGTTTAACACCAATATCAGAGCACTACTCCAGGCCAGGGATTCAGCACTGAGGTCAAGGGACAGGGAAGCCTACAGGAGGGCTAGAGTGGACCTGAACAGAGGCATCAAGGCTGCTAAAACAAAGTACAGAGAGCAGATAGAGGCCAACTTCAGGGAGAACAACCCCCGCTCCATGTGGAAAGGCATACAGAATATAACTGACTACAAACAATGCCACAACACCCTCCCCTCCACCGACACTTCTCTCCCAGACCAGCTTAACACCTTTTTCTCCCACTTTGAAGAGGACAACAGACGGGCAGAGGACACACAGCTGACATCATCAGAGCACGACCAGCCCCCCACCATCCAACAACATCAAGTACTGCGAGTCCTGCGTGGCATCGACACCAAGAAAGCACCAGGACCGGATGGAGTACCAGGGAGGGTGCTGAAATCATGTGCTCACCAGCTTGCTGCAGTATTCACTAACATCTTCAACCGTTCACTGCAGCAAGCCACAGTCCCCATCTGCCTGAAAACTGCCACCATAATCCCTGTGCCCAAATCCTCTGCCATCACAGGGTTGAATGATTACCGGCCTGTGGCCCTGACACCGGTGATCATGAAATGTATGGAGAGACTGGTGTTACAGCATGTCAAGGCCCACATCTCACCTGGCTTTGATCAACATCAGTTTGCCTACAGGTCCATCAGATCCACAGACGACGCCATCTCCATCACCCTCCACACCGCTCTCAGCCACATTGAAAACCCCAACACACATATCAGGATGCTGTTTGTTGACTTCAGCTCGGCATTTAACTCCATCAGCCCCAGCAGACTCATCAACAAACTGCAGACACTACAACTTGGAACCTCCCTCTGTCTGTGGATCAAGGACTTCCTGACTAACAGACCCCAGCATGTCAGAATGGGCACCTCCACATCCTCCACCATCGTCCTCAATACTGGTGTTCCTCAGGGCTGTGTGCTGAGTCCAGTCTTGTACACACTGTACACTTACGACTGTGTCGCTACTCACGGCTCCAACACCCTCATCAAACTTGCGGATGATACAACCGTTGTGGGGCTCATCAACAACGGTTATGAGACACCATACAGGGAGGAGGTCCAAGCACTGGCGGCCTGGTGCAGTGACAACCACCTCAACCTCAACACTAAGAAGACAAAAGAAGTCATTATTGACTTCCGGAAGTCGAGGACCACACTGCACTCAGGCCTGAGCATCAATGGGGAGGAAGTGGAACGGGTCACCAGCGTTAAGTTTCTTGGCCTGCACATCTCGGAGGACCTGGGCTGGACTGTGAACACCACCCACATCATCAAAAAGGCCCAGCAGCGTCTCTTCTTTCTGAGAACACTCAGGAGGAACAAACTCCCCCCACCTGTGCTGAAAAACTTCTACCACTGCACAATAGAGAGTGTCCTCACCTATGGCTGTACGGTGTGGTACGCCAGCTGCACTGCATCTGAAAAGAAACAACTGCAGCGGGCCATCAAGATGGCTGAGTAGATCATCGGCTCCCCACTTCCACGCCTAGAGGAGATCTATTCCAGCCGTCTCCTCCGACGGGCCACAAAGATTCGGGATGACCCCGCCCACCCAGGACACTCTCTATTCACCAGCCTTCCCTCTGGCAGACTCAGAGTCATGAGAGCCCGCACCAACAGACTGAAACACAGCCCCCCCCCCCCCCCCCCCCCCCGCACACAGTATATTTTATGACAAGGACATTGTAGCTGCTATAAGAGAGCACCGAACGAAATTTCACTGTATTTATTGCAGTGACAATAAAGCTTCTTCTTCTAATGTCCACTGAAGAAAGTGACAAACAAGACACTTGGTTTGCTGCAAAAATGCTTGTTGAAAATGGTTTCATTTCTGAGGTTGAAAAATGGTTGGTAAATGATCATGGTGGTGAGGATGGTGATGATGGTGGTGAAGATGATGATGTTCACCCTGATGACAGCATATCAAATGTTGCCAGTAGACATTCTCACCGAAAAAGCACATGTAGTGGTACAAGAAGTAACAAAAGTGGTAAAAGCAGTAATAAAAGTGGCAAAACCACAGCTTCATCTCGCCTTAAAGCGGAAGCAGAAAGGGCTGCACTTCTCGCTAGAGCTGCGGCTTTAAAGGAAAGGCATGCTCTAGAGGCCCAGGAATAGCAGCTGAGAAGAAAAAGGGAGCAACTCGAGATTGATGCTGAAATAGCTGCATCCACTGCAAAGTTAGCAGTTTTTCAAGCTGCCACAGAATGTTTCAGTAACTCACAAGCACCTTCTGATGGAATGAATTCTTACTTGCAAAGGAATGAAGAACAAAACCCAAATTCCAACGGACTCAATCCTGCAGCAAACTCATTTAAACCACACACATGGAGTGCAATGCCACAAAGCAGCTTCTCAGTAGCCCAAAAGGATTCAAGTGCACTGAACGCACACTCTGAGGGAAAACCACAGCAGATCTTTGGATCAAAATATGAGACAAAGTGGAAAAAGGAAACAGAAACATTTGGAACAATGCAGTATGGAGATACACAACAAAGCCTCTCTCTGCCAGTCAACAATGTGCAGCCTGCATCAGTGGAGCAACAGCATTTATATTCTGTACCAGTACAAGGAGACCTGTGCACCATAATGCACCGACAAAATGATATCACAGCAGCTCTGGTTGAACAACAGCGCTTAATGTCCTTGCCTTCTCGAGACATTCCAGCATTCGACAGCGATCCTCTTCAGTATAAAACCTTCATAAGAGCTTTTGAACATAGTGTGGAATCAAAGGCTAGCAAAGCTGACTGCCTTTATTTTTTGGAGCAATTTACAAGAGGGCAGCCCAGAGAATTGGTGAGGAGTTGTCAGCACATGATTCCTGACAGAGGTTATCAACTGGCTAAAGAGCTTCTCCAAGAACACTTTGGAAACCAATATAGGATTGGTGCAGCCTACATGGAGAAGGCTTTGGCTTGGCCTGCAGTGAAGGCAGAGGATGTGGGAGCACTGCAAGCCTTTTCTCTATTTCTGCGAAGTTGTTGCAATGTAATGGAGGAACTTCAATATGTGCAAGAGCTGGACATGCCAACTAACACGAGAGCAATCATGACAAAGTTGCGATTTAAGTACAGAGAAAAATGGAGGATACAGGCACATGAAATACTGGAGAGGTATAATCGCAGAGCTTGCTTTAAAGATATGGTCTCATTTATCGAACGCCAAGTTAAGATAATTTCTGATCCACTTTTTGGGGACATCCAAGACACGGTAAGCGGTGTGCCTGCATTAAAGAGTGTTAACAAGTTCAAGCCACACTCAAAGTTCAGCAAGGTCAGAGGTAACAGCTTCGCCACAGTTACTGTAAGTGATGCAGCCAAGGGATGTGGAACTTCAAGCTCAGTACCGCAAAGGCCGGACTTAAAGGGAAGCATTCAAGAAGCATGTGTCTGCTGCTCTCAGTTTCACAGACTGGAAGAGTGTCCAAAACTGAAAGGGAAGAAGCATCGGGACAAAATTGACTTTTTGAAGGAAAAAGGGATGTGTTATGGCTGCCTGTGTAGTGGACACAGGAGCAAGTATTGCGACAGGTGCTTAACTTGCAAAGATTGTGGTCAAAACCATCCTACGGTGCTTCATATCTCTGGAAAGATAAGAGCCAGCACAGGAAGTGAACACACTAAGGGCACAGCACATGTTAAACCACCTACATCAGAAACTTGCAGACATACAGGGGCCAGAAAGGAGGATAGCATTTTGTCTATCTTGCCAGTTCAGGTTAAATCCATCAGGGGAAGCAAGATAATACAAACATATGCGTTCCTGGATCCTGGGAGTACGGCTACTTTCTGCTCAGAGCATCTTATGCAAAGGCTGAACATTACTGGTAGGAAAACCAGTTTCCTTTTGCGCACTATGGGACAGGAAAGGGTTGTTTCAACTAGCACCCTGAATGGTTTGGAGGTGGCTGGTCTTGGCAGTAACAGCTTCTACAGTGTCCCAGAAGTACTCACACAAAATAAAATGCCTGTGACCACCAGTAACATTATCACATAGGGAGAACTGCAGAAATGGCCATATCTCTCTGATCCCATGCATTGATGCTGATGTTGACCTGCTGATTGGCACTAACGCCCCTAAGGTATTGGAACCGTGGGAGGTCATCAACAGCAGAGAGAATGGCCCATATGCAATACCAACTGTACTTGGCTGGGTAGTTAATGGTCCCCTTCGAGATGGAGAGAGCAGCAGGCCTAAAACAGGGTTCTCAGTGGCTGCTGTCAATAGGATTTCTGTCTGTAAGCTGGAGGAAATGCTGAGCAACCAATACAGTCATGACTTCAATGAGCAAAGTTCAGAGGAACAAGGAGTGTCAAGAGAAGATATTAGGTTCTTAAAGATGATGGATGAGTCAACACAGCTGCAGGATGGACATTACAGCTTGAAAATGCCCTTCAGAAAGGACCAGCTCTCGCTTCCTAACAACCTTTCTATGGTTAAGCAAAGGCTGCTGGGATTAAAGGGGAAGTTCAGGAAAGATTAACTATTCCACAAGGAATATACCAGCTTCTTCACTGATGTAATTAAGAACGGCTATGCAGAGAAAGTGCCTCAACATCAGCTGGAAGGTGAAAATGGAAAGCTCTGGTATATACCCCATCATGGTGTACACCATCCCAAAAAGGGTACATTGCGTGTTGTGTTTGACTGTCCAGCTGAGTTTAAGGGAACTTCACTCAACAGCCAGCTGCTACAAGGCCCAAACCTCACTAGTTCACTGTTGGGTGTTCTAACCAGCTTGTGGAATAGCTGTGATGATGAATTAAAAATGTGTAGCTCACTTTCCTCATTTAAAAATATGTATAAAACTAAAGCAATAAGAAAATATGTAAATCAGGTATGAAGAAGAGCAATTGAAATTTTTGGTTGTGTCTGTTTGTATTATTGTTATGGAATCTTGTAACATGTTTTGAGAATTTATCTTTTTTCTCTCTCTCTTTTTTCCCTTTTCTTCAGAAGACTTATGGTGTAACTCAGACCATGTAGTTAAAGAGTTGCCTTGCCAAAGTTGTTTTTGTAAAAAGGGTAGGCAAAATAAGCATGAGCTTCAGCCTACACCTTTTCGATTAGCTTTATGATGCTTGTTGAAATCTACTATGCATTTGTTGTGGGTGGATTTTAAATGCTAATCGAATAAATAAATTTTAAAAAAAAAAAAAAAAAAAAAAAAAAAAAACAGATTCAGACAGGAGCCAGTGGCATTTATGGGAGACATTAAATCTATGTTTCACCAAGTTAGGCTGGCTGAATAGGACAAAGACTTCCTGCGCTTCTTGTGGTGGCCTGAGGGCAATGTGAACCAAGAGACTGAAGAATTTCGAATGGCAGTTCATTTGTTCGGGGCTGTCTCTTCCCCAAGTTGTGCCAGTTATGCACTCAGGAGAACTGCAGAGGACAATCGGGCTAACTTCTCACTCGAGGTTGTGGAAACAGTCAGAAGAAACTTTTATGTTGATGACTGTTTGAAGAGGAGGCAGTTGCCGAGGAGGCAGTTGCCATGGTTCAAGCTCTCACCGAAATCTGCCAAAAGGGAGGCTTCACTTTGACAAAGTGGATCAGTAATAGCCAGGCAGTACTGCAAACCATTGAAGAGGAGCACAGAGCGAAAGACTTGAAAGAACTGGATCTGGATAGAGATGAGCTTCCAGTCGAACGAGCTCTTGGGCTGCAATGGTGTGTGGAGTCAGACACATTCAAGTTCAAAATGGCGATGAAAGAACAACCACAGAGCAGGCGAGGAATGTTGTCCATAATCAGCTCGGTTTATGATCCTCTGGGTTTTCTTGCCTCAGTAACCCTCTCAGCCAGAGTCATGCTGCAAGGGCTCTGTCGGAGACGTTGTGGATGGGACGACAATATACCTGCAGACATCGGCCATCAGTGGAGAAGGTGGTTGGAAGACCTGAAAAGGTTGGCAGCATTCAAAGTTGAAAGATGCATTAAGCCCAAAGACTTTGGACAGCCCATTAAGGCACAGCTGCACAACTTCTCTGATGCTAGTCAGGATGGATTTGGTACTGTTACGTACCTCAGGATTGAAAACTGTAAGATGGTCCATGTTTCTTTCCTGTTGGGTAAGGCAAGAGTTACCCCTCTGAAACCGATAACCATTCCCCGTCTGGAGCTTGCGGCTGTTGTTCTGGCTGTGCGGGTAGATCAGATGTTGAGAGCGGAGTTGGAGCTACCACTGGGTCATTCAACTTTCTGGACAGACAGCACTGCAGTGCTCAAGTAC
This sequence comes from Cephalopholis sonnerati, assembly GCA_019142605.1. NCBI lineage: Eukaryota > Metazoa > Chordata > Actinopteri > Perciformes > Serranidae > Cephalopholis > Cephalopholis sonnerati. The sequence continues at coordinate 42,558,199 of JAGQAX010000012.1, forward strand.
ATAAAAAATGAGGATAAGCGTTTCCACATATTTGTATCAAATAGGGTAACAACTATTAGAGATGCAACTGAAGTCTCTCAGTGGAGGTATATTAATACCAAAGACAACCTTGCAGACTATGCCTCCAGAGGTATGAAGGTTGGAGATGTAGTGTAAAATTGTTAATGGATATGCTGAAATGTGCTAATACTACTCCATTTATTCACTTATTTTACTTATTCATGCACTTATTCATTAGAATGCAGCAGAAGCTGTGACAAGCACACACACATAGACACACACACACTCCAGTAGAATGCAGCAGAAACTGTGACAAGCTCTCACACATAGACACACACACACCCCAGTAGAGTACGCACACACTTGCCACAGAAGTTGACCCCAGTAGTGCACATTTGCACATACGCACACACACACACACACACGCTCACACATGCTACAAAAGTTGTGTTGACGCATACGCCGCCACCTGCATCTGACATCATTCGGCACGCACACAGTGGCCTTGGCCGGACACTTAGATAGCCGAAAGTGTGTGGTTGTGCTTTGATGTGCTATGTCGGGATGTTAGGGGATTTTTGGCCTGTGATGTGTCGGGAAGTTGGGGGGTTTTTTGCCTATGATGTGTCTTGATTGTTGCAGGTGGTGTGCAGAATTGGCTGACACATGAGGGAAGCCAATTATATTTGCTGTGGCGCTTTGCTGACTCGCTGTTTTCACTCATAGCTGGAAGAGCAGAATATAACACTGCTGTGTTTAATCAATACCAATATACTGCTGTTTAGTAGCTATTATATATCTATATCTTGATTGACATTAATTACTAACCTACCTTGTATTTTAAAGTAGCAGAGAAGTTTGCTGTGTGAAGTTGTATTTCTTATTGCATTTTATACACACACATGATGAATACATATATGCATGACACACACTCACTCACTCTTTAAGTAATTATATGCACGGAAACAGAAAATGACACTGTATTTTAATCAATCACCACTCCTGAATCATGTGTGACACATACCTTTAACCATTGTTGTGATTAAAAGTGATTGTTGTGATTAAAACAATATTTTTAAAAAACAGAGCAAAGTCAGGCCCGAACATAATGGAAGCACAGCCACCAGACTAGGTTTGTCCACTAGGGCATTACACAGGTATGTTTGAACGAGGTTTATGCCCTAACATGGATATATTTTCTACCAATATGTTTGATGTTAGGTGGGCAGGCTTAAAGGTAAAGGGTGGGACCGAAGCCCCACAGTATATAAGGGAGAACAACGGAGAGTGTATTCAGTCTGGTTCCGGAGCCTGACTCACGAGTTTGTTTGTGTTATAACCTATGGCACAATAAAACTCTTTTGCATCTGATCCAGCGTCTCCAGTGACTGTTTTGTGTGCTGCTGATTGACTACAATTCACTGAACCTGAAGACAAGATTTTTTGAAGTACTTTGACACTTCAGAGATCTGCTGAATGGGGGTAGCTGGATTGAGGGCCTGAAGTTTCTCCTTGACCCAGAAAAGGATTGGCCTGCAGACATCACAGAGGTCACAATTGCAGATGATGATTTGGAGGTCAAAAGAGAAGCTACAGTAAACACCATCATTACTCAGGGCTCTCCGACTGCTACAGATCAGCTCTTATTGTACTTTTCGGATTGGAGGAGACTCAAAGTGGCAGTGACATGGTTTCTCAAATGGAAGAGAATTCTGCTGCAGTTGAAACAAAAGAGAAAGGACTTACATGCTCTTGAGCTCCACAGAAAGGAGGCAGGTGGATCATCTCTCAATGTGTCACTGGAGATGGAGAGGGCCAAAAGAGCCATTGAAAGCCAGATGTTGTCAGCTGAGGACCTCCTGGATGCTGAAATGGCCGTCATTCACTACAGTCAACAAAAGAGGTTCAAGGAAGAAATTGCTGCCCTATCAGCTGGAAAATCTGTGTCAAGAGACAGTTCTGTGTACAAGCTTGATCCACATTTGCAGGATGGATTTTTGAGAGTAGGAGGACGATTGAGTAAGGCTGCTTTGCCAGAAACGTTATGGTGTCATCTTTACCTGTCTTGCAAGCAGAGCCATTCTTCTGGAAGTAGCTTCATCCCTGGACACTGATGCATGTATTAATGCTATTCGAAGGTTCATCAGTCGAAGAGGACAAGTGTCCAGTATGCGTTCAGATAATGGAACCAATTTTGTGGGAGCAGAGAAAGAGCTGAGGGAAGCGCTATCATCATTAAGAGAGAGTTTTCCAGGTCACTGCTCGTGTGGTGACCGGTGGCATGACGAGCAGCTGTTTTTATCCGTTTTATATGTTTTTACGTTGTTTTTAGGAGTATTCTTGCGTACTGTCAGTGTTAGTTTTGTCCCTTACACCGTGAACAACTTTCGCTGGTGCAAAAGACTGTGTGAAGTGTGTCATGTGTTGCGGGAGGCTGTGTGAGGCACCGAAGCTAGCTAGCTAGCTAGCTAGCTATGCTAACGCTAGTTAGCACTAGCTCCGACACAGCTCAATGATGGGCTACTCAAGTATCCTGTGGACTACGGTGTTCCTGCTGCTCCTTGGGGATTGCTTTCTCCGACCATCAAACGGGTACAGTCTTCGGGATGTACAGCGGACTATATATTCTAGAGACCTGCTTTTGCAGCTGCGGTTGCAGTCTGGACTAGTTGTCTTCACCGAGGAGCTACCGGAGGAGATACAACAGAAAACACACGCCTGGACATTCAGACATTCCTCATCCTAAAAAGAAGGTAACACGGAGGGGGAGGAAAAAGGCGGGAGTCAGAGCCAGACTGAAGCGTGGTAAAGTGAAACACCGGACACTTCCTTCAGTTATTTTGGCTAACGTTCGATCACTCCGCAACAAGACTGATGAACTGCAAGCCAATGTGAATCACATGTATGGATATAGGGCGGCATCAATTTTAGCATTCACTGAGACATGGCTAAATGTAAATGACAGTAATGATGCCCTGCATATAGATGGCTTTAACGCTCTCATCAGGCTTGACAGAGACTCTGCACTCACTGGAAAGCAGCAGGGAGGGGGGGTCTGCTTTTATGTCAACCCACTCTGGTGCTCATCTGTTGTGGTCAGGGAGGAATTATGTATGGGGTGCCGAATGTAAAAACTTGATTACAGTTTTCAAACTGATATATTTTCAATATTTAGCTCATTTTCTTCACATTTAGCTCATTTTACACACATTTGAGACATAAATTATTTAAAAATTTGGTTATATGTGAACGAAAATGAAATGTTAAATCTAAATGTTAAATGTTAAATCTAAATATTAAATCTAAATCTAAATGTTAAATCTAAATCTAAATGTTAAATCTAAATCTAAATATTAAATCTAAATGTTAAATCTAAATCTAAATACTAAATCTAAATGCTAAATCTAAATACTAAATCTAAATCTAAATGTTATATCTACATCTAAATTCTAAATGTTAAATCTAAATATTAAATCTAAATCTAAATGTTAAATGTTAAATCTAAATATTAAATCTAAATCTAAATGTTAAATCTAAATCTAAATATTAAATCTAAATCTAAATGTTAAATGTTAAATCTAAATATTAAATCTAAATCTAAATGTTAAATCTAAATCTAAATGTTAAATGCTAAATCTAAATCTAAATGTGTCGCCGAGTGTAAAGCTAAATATTTAGAGAATTTGCAAATGTCCCATGCCCCTTAAAGTCTCACAGGCGCACAACCATGCCCACACCACTGATCAGGATCAATGGGAAGAGGGCTTGAGGGAGAGTCGGGACTCAGGGCCCGTCCACACGAAGCCGTTTCAGGGTGAATACGCCAAAGTATTTATGCGGTTCAGCCTTTCGTCCACACGAAGACGGCGTTTTAGGGGGGCGAAACCGCATCTTTTTGAAACCGGGTTCCAGAGTGGATAAATCTGAAGACGCCGCCTTAGCGTCTCCGTGTGTACGGCCAATACGCAACTTTTGGCCACCTCTCTAACCTCTGACTTTACCCCGGCAGGAAGCCGTCCCATCACAACAACAACAGTGGCGGATTACAGACAGCAATTTATGCTACAGTTTTGTTTACAGTACTCTATTCTTCAACTGGGAAATAAAACGTGGAACACACCACCTGTTATAGCTCAAACAGGATCATGCGATTGTACCTCTGCCATCTCTGACAGCCATCTCAAAGCATTGTTTTTTTTGTTTTCCTTGTAAACCCAGCACGCTAGCAATTAGCTGGCCTTGCTCCGTTAAAATATAGTTAACTTGAACATGTCCCGAGCTAGCTTAAGGTAAACATCTGCTCCTTCTAAAGATGATTTATGATCTCTGATGACTTAAGAGACACTAACACATCATTCAGTATTAACTGTAGCTCCATGTAAAGTGAATAAATGGGATGTTTCCCAGCTAATCCTCCGCTCGTCTGCGTTAACCACGCAGTTTACACGTTTTTATAACTTGTGATTTATTAAAAACTGTTGTGAGTGAAACATGAAGCTGAATTTAGCAGCAGACTTCAGTCATCGTAATATAAAGTAGGAGGAAAAGAAATAACGTTTGGCATTCACATGTTTCTATGATATAAAGGAAGTAGGGTAAATCAGTAACACACTCTCAGCCCTAATGACTAAATACATATTTCACAGTGTGTTGCTGAGTTTATTTTGTAATGTAGCGAGTGAGGAGAGTGCTTACAGAGTATGTTGACCCTTAACTAAAGACTGGCCAACATGACTGACCAAAACACCCGCTGGTCTTAAAGCTTTGTGCATTCTCCAAATGTGACCTGAACAGTATACTGCTAGTTTGAAAGTGTGTGAATTGTGTGTCTAGTGAAAATAAACATGACAACGACAACAACTTCTCAAGCAGTATTTTATTATTATTATTATAATTACTGGAAATGTGCAAACAAATCACAATGACTGTCCGTGGGACAGATAAGTGACCACTCGTCCCTGGCCACTCCGGCGCCCGGTGTCCACTGCTTGTCTGTACTTCGTGCGGATATTTTTTTTTAATTTGGCGGTGATCTGAGATTTTGATATGCCGATAACGTTGTGCGGGAAATCCTTCTCTGTCGGTTTTGCATACTGTGCCTGAAACTAGTTCATTATACCGGCCTACTTCGACTGACACGACTCCCAATCAACGTGTTGATGAAGTTTACTGGCTTTATAATCCAGCTGACTCGAAGCAGCAACTCCTCTTCGTTGTCAGTCCAAACCAAAGTCTCCGTTTTCCCTCATGTGTTGGAATTTGTGAACAGGTGCTCCGCCCAGATTAACTTGGGATACTATCAACAATCGTGTTTTACATCAAAGGCTACAGACTTTAATTTCTCTCTACACAGCGATATTCTGTACAGTTCATCAAAACTCATTCATAACCATCTGACATGACCGTGAACTCTCATTTTGAAGCGATTTGAGAGCACAGGTACGCGCAGGTGTAGGACACGAGAATGATCAGAGGCACAGACTTACGTCAGTATAATATAGACTTACATCGTTTGACTCCAACATATATATCAAGCCACTCACACTTTGGATGCATTCAGGTTTTATTATTGTGAAGTGTTTACTGAATGTCACAGGGAATCGTGCTCTCCTGGCTCTCGTCCTGATTATCTCCGTGGCTCAACGTCACTTTGGAGGATATCGGTGGAAACGTTGATCCATCCATGTGATTGATGTCCAGCAAACTGTTTCTATCATAATGATTCAAACGACAGCGTTAAATGAATGTAACAGAGACGCGAAGCGATCACAATGTTTATTTCCTGGTTAGCTGACAACGGGTTCTCAGAGGCCACGCCTACCACACATCTGTATCACCAGTCAATTCAAACACCAGTTAATCCGGAACAACGGTACCGGCTGACCTACCCCTTGAAGTGCAGCCCGCACACCCGCCAAAACCGCCCGTTCAATGTCTTCCACCGGCAGGGAGACGGCCATGTCTGAGTCCCGACTCTCCCTCAAGCCCTCTTCCCATTGATCCTGATCAGTGGTGTGGGCGTGGTTGTGCGCCTGTGAGACTTTAAGGGGCATGGGACATTTGCAAATTCTCTAAATATTTAGCTTTACACTCGGCGACACATTTAGATTTAGATTTAGCATTTAACATTTAGATTTAGATTTAACATTTAGATTTAATATTTAGATTTAACATTTAACATTTAGATTTAGATCTAACATTTAGATTTAGATTTAATATTTAGATTTAACATTTAACATTTAGATTTAGATTTAATATTTAGATTTAGATTTAACATTTAGATTTAGATTTAATATTTAGATTTAACATTTAGCATTTAGCTATAGATATAACATTTAGATTTAGTATTTAGATTTAGATTTAGCATTTAGATTTAGATTTAACATTTAGATTTAGATTTAATATTTAGATTTAGATTTAACATTTAGATTTAACATTTAACATTTAGATTTAGATTTAATATTTAGATTTAACATTTAACATTTAGATTTAGATTTAATATTTAGATTTAACATTTAACATTTAGATTTAACATTTCATTTTCGTTCACATATAACCAAATTTTAAAATAATTTATGTCTCAAATGTGTGTAAAATGAGCTAAATGTGAAGAAAATGAGCTAAATATTGAAAATATATCAGTTTGAAAACTGTAATCAAGTTTTTACATTCGGCACCCCATAATTATGCAACTCCGATATTGAACTGCTGGCTATTTCCCTTCGTCCATTCCACCTGCCACGGGAATTTCTACAGATTTTTATCATTCTGGTTTACATCCACCCCAAAGCGAAAGCTTCTGCTGCAACTGAACACATTAAGAACACCTTGAATAAGTTAGAATCAGTTTCTCCAGATGCTCCCAAATTCCTCATGGGTGACCTGAACCACTGTTCACTTGATAAATCTTTAAAAGGGTTTTACCAATATATTGATTGTTCCACACGTTTGGGAAAGAGACTAGACAAATGCTATGGTTCTATTCCTAACGCATACAGAGCTGTTCCCCTCCCCCCCCTGGGCTCTGCTGACCATAACAGCATTTTGCTTGCTCCAGCCTATCTACCTGTAGTCAAGAGGACAGATAAAATAACCAAGAACATCAAACAATGGACTCCAGACAGCACTGACAGGTTACAGGGCTGTTTTGAAACAACTGACTGGAATAGTTTACTGTCATCTAATAACATTGATAAGCAGGTAGACACAGTAACTGCATACATCTCCTTCTGTGTGGACAGCATAATCCCATCAAAAACTATTACAATATTCCCCAACAATAAACCCTGGGTCACTAAAGAACTAAAACGTACTCAATAAGAAGAAAAGGATTTTCTTCACTGGCTCGGAGGAGGAAAAGAAGGAGGTCAATCGTGAGGTTAAGCGTGCCATTAAAAAAGCCAAGCAGGATTACAAAAACAAGGTGGAGGTCTCCTTTACCCAGGGGAACCTCCGCTCTGCCTGGCAGGGCCTGAAGAACATGGCAGCTGTGAACTGTATAACATCCAGCTGCTAACCCATCCAGGTTGATGGCTGTAGTATAACATCTCTTCCAAATGACCTCAACTCTTTCTTTTCAAGATTTGAGAGGGATAACAGCTCAGAACTTAACACCTTCATCTCCTCACTCCATCCTGGTGATCTTACCATCACCTTCGGCAGGGAGGAGGTGGTGAGAGCCCTCAAGAGGACAAAACTCAACACTGCTGCTGGACCTGATAACATCTGTGGGCGGACCCTAAAGCACTGTGCTGAGCAGCTGGGGGAGGTGTTCCAGCAGCTGTTCCAGACCTCCATGAACTGCAGCACAGTGCCCCGGATGTGGAAATATTCTACAGTTATCCCCATCCCCAAAAAGGGTCCCACCAAGGTACTAAATGACCTGAGGCCAGTGGCCTTGACCTCATTAGTGATGAAAGCTATGGAGAGGATTGTCAAAACCTCCATCACCCAGTCTGTTGGGGGCAGGGGGGTGGACGATGCCAAGTTATTCATCTTGGAGTCCATCCACACTCATCTGGAGACCCCCAACACCATCGCCAGACTCCTGTTTGCAGATTTCTCTTCCGCATTTAACACCATGCAGCCACACATTCTTGCAGAGAAGTTAATAAACCGCTTCAGCCTGGATCACCGGCTCACTCTGTGGATTATTGACTTTTTAACCAACCGGTCACAGAGGGTGTTTGTTAATGGCACATATTCTGACATCCTCCACACCTCCACTGGCTCCCCTCAGGGCTGTGTCCTGTCACCTCTCCTGTACATCCTCTACACCGATGACTGCAGGGCCACCCAGCCAAACTGTCATCTGGTTAAATTTGCTGATGACACAGTCCTGCTTTCTCTGCTCTCTGCCCCCAGCCTACACCACAGCTCTGTTCTTCAGGACTTCGTCACCTGGTGTGAAGGCGCCTCTCTCCAGCTGAACTCATCTAAGACCAAAGAGGTGATTGTAACATTCTCCAGCATGCAGAGACAGCGGGCAGAGGCCATCACTTCCACCATCCGGGGGGAGCCTGTGGAGGTAGTGGGGGAGTACAGATACCTGGGCACAATCTTCGACGGCCTTCTGGGGTTCTCTTCAAACACAGAGGAGATCCTTAGAAAATGTCATCAGAGACAGTATCTGCTCAGGAAGCTGAGATCATTTGGTGTTAACAGAGACATTCTCCTGACTTTCTATCACTCATTTATTGAGAGCATTTTAACATTCTCTTTCATCGCCTGGTTTCTCTCCATTAGCCTGCAAGATCGGACACGCCTTAACAGTTTCACCCGAGTCTGCTCTAAAATCATTGGCCACCCTGTTAGAGGTCTGTCTGCCTTTTGTGACCAACAGACTATCCGTACTGCTCATAGGATTTTACAGGACCCCACACACTCAGTACACTCTGTGTTTGAATGGCTCCCATCAGGACGTAGACTGCGATGTCCGCGCTGCAGAACACAGAGGAGGAGGGCCACCTTTGTCCCCAGAGCAATCCAGCTCCTGAACACTGACCCCTCCCTGTCCAAACATCATTTACCCCCCCAATCTGACTGAATGCACATAGCACTTTTGCACAGAGAACTGTGACCCTGACAGTAGCTTGAATATTTTTTTAACCTTATTTATATATGTTTTTATGTTGTTGATGTGTTGTTTGTCCTTACTGCTGCTCTCATGCCTTTTAAATTGCCCCTTGGGGATAAATAAAGTGTTTTTGAATGGAATTGAATTGAATTGAATTGAATTGAATTGAATTAAATCACAACCGGATACAGGGAGTTCTTTTGCAAGATGGCATCCAGTGGAACTTTAACCCACCTTCAGCATCACACAATGGTGGTGTCTGGGAACGTGCTATCCAGATGGTGAGGAAAGTTCTCACTTCTGTGCTGCACTTGCAAACTCTGGATGATGATGGTCTTCATACAGTCCTGTGTGAGGTTGAGTCTATATTGAATGGTCGTCCCCTCACCAAGCTCTCAGACGATCCTAATGACCTCGAGCCTCTCACTCCTAACCACATTCTTCTGATGAAAGGGAAACCAGTCATGTCACCTGGACTTTTTAACAAGGATGACTTATATGTGAAAAGGAGATGGCGACAAGTTCAGTACATTGCAGATCTATTTTGGAAAAGATGGGTACAGGAATACCTCCCTCTGCTGCAAGAACGCCAGAAATGGAATCAGAAAAGGAGAAACTTCATTCCTGGAGACATTGTTGTTGTAATGGATTCTGCTGCTCCTTGTGGATCTTGGCTTCTGGGCAGAATTTTGGAAACTTTCCCAGACAAAAAAGGATTAGCACACTCTGTGTGTCTCCAGACGAAGACAAACGTCTTGGAAAGACCTGTCAGTAAACTTTGCTTGTTGCAGGAAGCCACAAGCAATTGTGGATGAGATATAGTGACCTCAAGAAAAAAAAAGGGGTTGTGTTTACAAATGTTTGAGTTTTCCTTTTTTGTTGTTGTTGTTTGGTTCACTTTTATATGCATGTCACTTAAGTTATGGCTCTATTTGTTTACACATGAAGGTAATTGTAATGTCCGTGGCCATTCAATTAGGGGCCGGCGTGTTAGAGCCATTTGTATCTATATGCGTGTTAAGGTCATTCCCTGATTGCCACAGTAGGTGGCGTATTGGACAGCAGCATATGGAAATGCATAAGTAGAAGAAGAGGCAATTACTCCTCAGGTGTGCTGATTACCGGGAGAAGCACACAGTTTTTTGACCGCCATTTAGAGGCTAATCTTTAAGCCTTTTTTGTTTGTTTTCATGCAAGTTATTGGTATAAGTGTGTGTATAGCAAAGGCTGTAGTGGTACACGGTGGTGAATAAATACATCTTAAGCACAAGTCTGCAGATGGTTGATTTACTACATGGAGCCGCCGCATGACGACGCGTCAATTACATATCTCGGTACCAGCCCCTCACTGTGGCTTAGGTTTTTTTTGTTTTGTCGAAATCAAGTCACAACAATAGGAACTGTGCAAATTTGCAGGAAAGCCCAATCCGTCTTCTTTCAGCATTGGCAGTATAAAAACAAAATCGGGGAGTGCAGCAAAATGCCGCCTGCCTTCTTTTGTTTATACAGAATGTGCCTTTTTCGGGGCAATGGGGGGCGGAGCAAGTAACAGAACGTGTAGCTCAATGTGTGACGTAAACAGTGATGTACCGAGGAAAGCCGCGGCTGGTCAGTCCTTCGGCGATTCTCATACATCGGCCCGTCCTTCACGTTCCCGTCATCTGACGGTTAATGGCCTCCTCATTAGCGAGGGCAAGGAGGGCGCGCAATTCTTTATCTCCCCAGTTGCTCATCTTCTGCTTTGTGTTTCCTTAGTGCTGCTAGATACTCATTCCTGCTATCAGCTGTTTCCTGGTTTGAAGTTCACGCCAGTGGGTCACACATGCGGCGTCATCAACAGCCCCTCCCACAAGTCATCAACAGCCCCTCCCGAGGCGGAAAGCCGCCTCGCTCTGTTCAGACCAAAACCGTTCTGCCAATATGACTACCCTACGAGGCGGAAAATTGGGCACCTCAGATCAACTCGCCAATCCGGCTCTGTGTGTCTAAACGCTCGCAGCTTGCCGGCAAAACGGCCCAACATTCACGGAAAATCTGGCAGTGTAAAAGGGGCTAATAAGTGGAGCTGCTGTAAAAGCCTCATGAGGGCGTAATGAGCACTGTTTGCACCTGTTCATTTAGAAAGAGACTGACCAATGGTGTCCAAAATTTACTTTTTGACTCACCGGCCAAGAAGACTGGTAGATGAAGAAAATCCACCAGCAAAGCATATTTTTTAGCCGACAAAATAATAAATTGCCTTTTTGTGTCGTGTGTATTTGTGTCAGTACATTTCATTGAGATAATGAGGTGTTATGTTGAATACAAACTTTAAGTAGGAAGGTCTGTGAGTGTTAGCCTGCTAAGACCGTCCTGATGATGTGAGCTCAACCTTTTCTTTGGCTCTCTGTATCAAACACTTTCTGTGGGTGGGAGTGTTTCTTATTATTGACTCTATTTCTGTGATAACTTCACTCATTGCTGTGTTCACTCTGCGAACCTCAGAGTTAGCACTTGTTGTGTTACTGTTGTGTAAGCTGCAGTCTGCAACACAGTCCCTAAATGGCTGCTTATGTTATCAACTACAGTGCAGATCCCTGATTGGATTTGAACTGAACTGAATTTTAATTTCTGTAAAGAGTTTGGTGCGGTGGTAGTAGTAGTAGTAGTAGTATAAAAACAGAGTACGGGCTCTTCATGTGCAGGTGTTTGTTAAGCAGAGAGAAAACACTACTGCTCTGCTAACTTTGCCGCCATCATCACAGACAGATGTTGCTTCATGTGATGTTTCAGAGGAAACAATATCTCATTTCTCTGAAAACATATTTTCTCGTTTCCTCTCTCCTCACATGGTTTCCTTGCATCTCTCCATGCATCCTTGGTGAGAGGGACTGAGATTCAATTAAAAGAGGCAAGTGAGAGAAACATGGCCGCACTTTAAGAAACTGAAGATGTACTCCATGTATACATTTACAATTAGCAATGATTACAAATTAAAGAATTGGCTCCTACAATAGTTTTATAACTGGACACACTCATTCTAATACAAATCATATAAAATAAGACAGGTAATAAAAAACACATTTTATTTTCTGTAGTTGTCTTGGCCTCTGCCTCTCTTCCTGTTTCACCTGTCTGGTGCTTTTAAAGGGGATGAGAGGAGCTCCTGTGATTGGTTATTACTGAAGCTCACCCCCACTTGCTGTGTCTGCACTAACAAAGTATTCAGGTTGAGCTGGGCCCAGACTGCTCTGCTGAGAGCACTCAGCTGTGTTTGCTTCTACATTTATGCAGCAAGAGGAAAGTTTAGAGACACACAGCACAGGGACACCACATACGTTTAAGTCAACTCACCCCCAAGATATGTTCCTCCATGGCTCACTGAAAACTGAAGAGAAGCCGTGTCAGTATTTAGAAGATAAGCAAATAATTTGAATACACAAACTGAGTAACAAAATATATCATTCCATCTGAATAATGATATTTAAACTTGAAAATAAACTTCATATCTTACTGGGAGACGGTGGGGGTGGGGTTGGGGGTGGGGGTGGTGGTGGTCGTATTTCTAGAAAGAAAAACAGAGGAAACATTTAAATAAAGTCTGCAACACTTTTCATGTGAGGCCTAAAACATGTAATCTGAACATGGAATTAATAATTATGCAAATATTGCAAGTTATATTGAAGTGTCTCTTGGACCCCATCCCGACCAGGCCACTCAAAGAAGTCTTACCTTTAGTTAACACTTACATATTAGACATGATCAATATATCTTCATTAACAGTCTTTTAAGGTAGCTGTAATTAAACCTCTTCTAAAAAAGCCCACCCTGGATCCAGAGGTGTTAGCCAACTATAGACCAATATCTAACCTTCACAAACCAGCTGTGTGACTTTCTCCATGATAATAATTTATTTTGCTGTGGTCCCGCCTGATGCCGACTACTGCTGCTATTATTATTATTAGTCATACCTCCACTATTTTTATACACGTATAATTATCATTGTCACAGACATGTACTATCATGTGTTAGCACATCAATGTAACATATATACTGTCATTAACAACTATTATCATTCAGATTTCTATAATTGTTATTGTAGCTGTTGTCATTATTGTTGTTGCTGTGCATCTGTCTCTCAATTCAACAGGCTTTATTAGCATGACATGTAACATGCTGCCAAAGCACAAATACAATTAAAAGGCAGTGAATAAAATTTACAACTGATTACACAAATAACAGTCAACAGAGCAAAACAGGTATCACAGGTGTATTGTATGGATCGGCTTATCAGATCCTCAGTAACCCTACCCATCCTCTCCACCTGAAATTCTGAGGGAGCAGGTGAAACAGCAGACTCCTGCAGCAGAAAATTAGATCAACAAGGTACAGCAAATCATTTGTGCCTACAGCAAATACATTACTGAAATATAGCTGCAAGCTGCAATACTGGGGCTCGAGCCAGCATGGACCTTTAACACTTGAAAGCTGGGTGGGATCAAGACCTTTGACAGACATCCAAATCTCTACCGGGCCATGCTCTTCTTTGGAAACTCTGTTGCTTCCTATTAGTCAACTGTAGAAAATTTTGGGGACATGCTTTAATGGCTCTGCAATAATATATAATATTATTTAACATACCCTGTAAGTTTTGCAATGATTGGTCACATGCCCTGTTTTTGCATGTGTTGTGTCCCTACACATTGTTTTTGTCAGATTTATAAAGCTATGGACACCTGATTCTGTGTTATTAACCTCGATCATTGTGGTGCTGGGCGCACAGGCAGGAGCTTCATTCCCACCCCCACAGTTCATCATAAATGGATGAAGAAACACCCTTAAAATACGTTTGTGTATCGACACCTGTCTGTGACAAATACAATTAAGAAACAACCTGTGTCGCATTGACAGAATAGAATAGAATAGAATAGAAAGGCTTTATTGTCATTGCACATTAACAAAAGGATGCTTCATACACAGGTTCTCCAACAGTGCCAGAGCAGTCATAATTATGAATATTTGTAGTGTCCTTGACACCAGTTAATCACAATTCTGCCAACAGTGATGGTGGTAAAATCTCAATCCAGTGTTTCCCCTACCATTATATTAGGGGGGCACCCCCCCCACCCCCCCTTAAAGGTCAAGTTAATTTATTTAATTTTATTTTCTATATAGCACCAGATGACAACAGAAGTCATTTAAGGTTATCTTTCCTATAGAACAGGTCTATACCGTGCTCTTCTTTCTAAAACAAACTAAACAGCCTTATGTTATTTATCTTATTTACACCACGACATGTCATTTCTGTCTCTACATGGTCACACCTTTACAGTTCTCCTCTGCTCTCTGTATCCCCCACGGCCGAGTTCCACCCTGATGCGCGCACACACACACACACACACACACACACCCACACACACACACACACACACACACACACACACACACACAGGTGAGCACATACGTTGAAAAATGTGTTGCGTCAACCACCTGAAAAGCAGACAAAAATATCTGTGTCTTTTAAACGCTCCCAGGGTGATGAAGATGGTGAAGAAGAAAGGCTCCAATGTTCAGTTCAAATAATTGTTCAGTTGTTATATTGACTGCTGTCATTAAAATCCAATCCAATCCACACTTTACAAATCACAGGGATTACAGAGGTGCTGTACAGAACAACATGAGTGCACAAAAATATCTACAAACATAAACACATAAACAAAGAAGCACAAACGTCCAGTCAACAGCCAGAAAAGACTGGGCAAGAGACCACGAAAACTCTCAGTTTGAATTAAGAGCCAAGGTTTAAAGATGGGTTTTTAGACGAGATTTAAAAGTGTGGAGGGTGGGGGCCAATCTGACATGGGATGGAAGTGCATTCCACAATTTAGGTGCTGCAACTGAAAAAGCACGGTCACCTTTTCAGTTGTGTCATAGGGACCTCAAGTTGCAGCTGGTCAGAGGAGCGCAGTGACCTTAGGGGAGTCTTAGCATGAATAATGTCACAGAGGTACTGAGGTGCCAGACCATGTCGATTTGAAAGTGAACAATAAGATTTTGAATTCAATTCTGAAGCGAACAGGGAGCCAGCGGAGAGAGGCCAGAATTGGAGTGATGTGGTAATACAGTACTTGCGGGTTCTGGTTAGTAGATGCGCTGCAGCCTTTTCAGGTCTCCATTTTTTAACTCCACTAGCTTGTCTTCCTTCTACTTTTTCTCCCACATAACAGGCCACTGGATAATGATCACTGCCCAGTGTTGTTTTCAAAACTTTCCGGGAGCTGACTCCAGCTAAAGAGTTAGATACAAGTGTGATATCTAACGCTGACACTGCACTTGTTGCTGTCTTGATCCTAGTGCCCTTTCCGTCATTCATACAAACTAGATCGTTATTATCCATCAGTTCTTCAATTATCCTGCCATTTAAGTCTGTCTGTAACGCTCCCCAAGTGGTGCTATGGGCATTAAAATCTGCACACCAGACTTTTCTAGCTTTGTTCTGACCTTGTATTTCCAGCAACTTATCCAAGTTTAACTTTTTACATGGGTTGTAGTAATTGATTACCACTAGTGCTTCTCCTTTATTCCAAATTTCCACGGCTATATACTCCAACTCATCTCCTTTCTCTAGCACTCGACAAGGTATTCCATGTTTTATAAGCGTTACACATCCTCCTCCTCCCCCAAGGCTTCTATCTTGTCGATGTGTTACATAGCCATGCACAACAAAATCCAAACTAGGTTTTAACCATGATTCCTGGATGCACACAATGTCAGGTTTTTCTTTCAATTCTTGTATGAAATGTTTAAACTCTTGGCCATTAGCCAGCAAGCTACGTGCATTCCACTGCAGAAGAAAGACCATAATCACTATTAACCAATGCATGGTGTTTCCTGGCTTGACTGATTAGTGAGGTTTTCCCTCACCTCTTCCCATGTCAGTCCTACAAGACCCAAGTGATTCACCGCTGCTTTGACTATCAGCTGAATTTTCACATTTTTGAGTTAACTTCAGCAGTGCTGTTTATCACTCCTGCTATGAAAGTTACAAGTGCTTTTTTGTCAACATACAGCTCATTGTTGGCTTTCTTTTGTGGCACTCTGCCCCCTGCTCCTTCTTCTCTCTTTTCACTCGTTACTCTTGCTGCCTCAGCATGAGAGCTTCCTCTCCATGCTTACTTTCTGAATTTCATTTTCTCTTTTCATGACTTCACATCCCCCGTATGCCACACTATGAGCCCCACCACAATTACAGCACTTTGGTTGCACTCCATCTCCACACTTCCCGTACTCATGGTCTCCCCCACAGCGACCACATCTCCTCTGCTCTTTACAAACTTTAGTTGTGTGTCCAGATAGTTGACATTTAAAGCACCTTAGTGGTTTCGGCACATACACCCTCACTGGGTAACTCATGAAGCCCAGGAACACTTTACTTGGCACAATATTTCCTTCAAACTCAATCAGTACTGTTTCACTGTCCTTCTTTGCTCCATCCCTTGTTGTTTTCATTCTCAATACACTTTTCACTTTAGCTCCCTTGATATTTTTCTTAAGTTCCTCCATATTTACTGCCAGCGGCACACCTGTTATTACCCCTTTGCACCCTCCTTCTCTCTTCTCTTTGTGCTCCAACCCTCCTCGTGCTCTCTACCTTAGCTTTTCCTATCTCCTTTAGACTAAGAGCTTTCTCAAGCTGTTCTTCATTCACACATCTTACCAGAAGATTTCCATCATTAAGGACTTTGGCGTACAATATCTCTCCAATCTTGTTTGCCAGAGTTGTAGTTAGCATGAATGGATTGATTTTCTTCATCATTTCCTGTCCCTTTACATTGAATCTTGTAATGACACATTTATCTGACTTATTCTTCTGCCGCTCATAGCCCTCTCCCTCACTGTCAGATCGGTCACTGTTGGATTTTCTGATCCTTTTTTTCCCCTTTCCTTGGTGTTCAACAACCCAGCTCTGCACTCCGCTCTCACATGCTTCTCCTTTTCCCTCTTCTAAGTCCATGTCTAGCCAACTTTGCACATCTGATCCAGAAGAATACTGATATCCCACCTCCTCTCCTAAGTCTGACAATTCTGCTCGGGTAGACCTTCCCGGCTTCCCCTGTTTAAATTGCCCTGATGACGTTTCCGCCATCTCCTCTCCACCTCCTAACAACTGTTTGGCTAGCTATAAGGCGCAGCGCACAAATCTCGTTTTACCGGGCCTATACAGGCCGTCGGCTGAAACCTCTGCAAACCACTCCTTACAACCTTCCTTTTTATCAAAACCAAAGTCCGTAATCCTAGATCAGAGCCAAAAAAAATCGTAAATTGTTCCTACAAGATGTGCCGATACCAATTCAAATTTTCCGCCAAAATCCTTCCTTCTACCAACCAAAACCCTCCACCGATCGATGCATTTCCTCTCAGTGTCTCTCTCTGTTTCTGTGTACCACTTCCTGCTTAAAGTGCTGCAGGTCTGCTACCATTGGCTGGTAAAGTCGCGCGAGATTTTGCAACGAGAATAAACGAGATTTGGAAGAAATTCGCTATGGCATTTGATTAAAAGTGTCACAAATAATATTACATTAAACATTTAATAATTCAACATATTTACAATAAATGATTTTAAACACATCAATAAGGTTTTCACAGTTTTCACCTTTTAAATCCGTTGTAAACAAATAAAATATTAGTCTGGTCATTTTGTGACCTGGGTTACAATTAGGTCCCACGGAAGCTGAGGCTCCCAGGAAGTGACGATTTTGTGGCATTTATCCAATGACCATCTCGCTTTGCTGCATGAACAAAACCTGCTCAGCGCTGTCTCATAGGAACGCTTGGAGGCTCTGCGTCCACCGTGCTGACACAAGAATGTGTGACAGGGAGGTCGCGTTTGAAAACTGGTAATAAACAGCTGACGTTTGAACATCATAGTCATGATGTTAAACGCATCCTAGCGCCCGTTTAATGCAATGTAAATTCTTATTTTAATGTAAATTCAATAGTGCATATATGACCATTTCTTCTATGAAATTTGAGGGGAAGTTGAGCCTCCCTTGTTGTCTCACAGCAGTCGCCCCTGGTGTCAAGGCAATCAAATGAGCCATTATCAGTCTGAACCATAGCAGAGAAAACTGAAGAAAAATGTGCAGCAGTGGAAGGTTTCAGCTTGTGGCAGAGTGTTTCACAGAATCAAATGAAATGGTCACTTACTGGTAGATAAATGTGAATAAAAATGATACTGAAATGTATCACTCACAAATTGTTTAAGATCAACTTTATGAATGTGCCTTTAATTTTACAAAAAGCTGTGTAAGATGCAAAAATGATTAAAACAATCAGTGAAGTTGGCAAACAACCTAAAAACAATGTTAAGTATTTGATCTGCTCCCCATCTTTCCCGCAGCTATCTCAGGTAAAACCATGTGAGGTGTTCACATTATCAACACCAATTCTTCCTTTATAAATACCATGTCAGTGGGGACCACTTTATTCAAAGAACACTTTATTTCCATGTGCAATATTATATTTGGTGGGATGACTCTGTTCTGGGGCCTCTCTGCCCTTCCTCAAGCCTACGCAGAAAGCCTCTTCCGTGTGCCTGTGTGTAAAGCCTGAGGCAGAGAGAGCAAACCTCCCTGCCCTTCCATGTGCCTACAAGGAAAACCTCAGGCAGGGAGAGCAGCAGCAAAGACTCCAGGAACAGAACAGAGCAGCATCAGTGACAAACAGAAATGACATAGATAAGTCAGACACAACATGAAAAGGAGGAGCTGGGGTGGAGACAGGTTGCATAGCAGCTTGCAGAGGAAGCAGCAACAGTAGGCAGGCCAGAGCAGTTTAAATAGGGCGCCCTGAATGAGATCTGCTCATTGGTTGCATAGAAAGGAATCATGTGATCTGTCAGCTGACTCTCTTCATCAATCAGCTGATCCATCAGTTGACTGGGCTGCTTGAGATCAGCTGATGTAGCTGGGATGTGAGCTGAGACTGACATCGTGTCCTGCCTGAACTAACGCTATACTTAATTTTTTGTGTGGAAAAAGGCATATGCGTTATTTTTGTGTGTACACAACATTTATGCATCTGGCCCCTGGTTGCCACCTTTTTGTATAGCCCTGCCCTCACCTAAGTGCTGTGGATGTACACGTCCATAAATGTCCTGAACACTTAAAAGAAGAAAACTGATAAGGCAGATAAATACACCAGCATACAGTCAGAGTGGGAGAGAGATTACTGCTGTTTGAGTCTACACATGTGTTTTTTAAGAAAATCCCAGAGAGTATGTCCATAAGTTTGGCTTGTGTGTTTACACATTCATAAAAAAATAATAATAAGTACATGAGCAAGAGGAATGTGATGGAGAGGCGCAAACAACCTTCAGAGGAGCCTCATCAAGGCACAGTTGAAGACATCCAGCACACAAAGTAAAAAATTCAAATCACTAATCAATAGTTTCACAGCTCGTCCATACGGATAACACCAGGGAGATAAAAACAAACCTTCAGCAGCTTTCCTGAATTGTACAGGAGCCAATTTTAAATATCAGATGGCAGAGCGCTCCATATCACTGAACCTCTTTAGATTAAACCAAACTGCAGCTGAGATGTTTGACAGACAGGAGGCCTGAGTTTATAATTACTTGGGGTAAGATAATTGTGGCATTGATGATTTTAGGAATAGAGATGATGAAAATTTAAAGGGGGTGGGTCCTATTCAGGGAACTCTACACAGTAAGGCCAATCTGTAGTTGGTTGATCTGATGAACACTGATGATGCCTAACTGGAGAAACAATGGTTGAGAAGACTGAGATTGATGTACACATTTAATGATTCATAGTGCTCATATCTGAAGACAAAGATGGAGCAAGTTTGGTAGAATGAGTATTGTTCAAACGTAGTTACAGTCATAAATATATGGATAAACCGTTAGGTCAGACTTTTCCTATTTTAGTTGTAACTGTGCTGATCTGTTTTTTTCAGGATAGAGATTTGTCAAGTTTTACACGCAGAAATCATGTTGACTGCACTTTTTAAAAAGTAGTATTGTTAATTTCTATATTTAGAAACTGGCTGTTGTTCCCTGACAGAATGCCAAAGAGAAGCCAACATGTTGTCTTTATATTGGGAGATAATTTATACAGTTAAACAAATCACTTATCTTAACGAGTTCACTAGTTTTTTTTTTTTTTTTGTGATCAAATTTTTATTATGCAGAAGAAGCAGACATATGATCAATAACATAGCAGAGAATAAAAATAACAATCAGCAAAACAAATTACCATATGTAAAGGGACTGTTCCACAAAGTGTACAGACTGATACAAATGGATTCACATTAAATTAGCTATACAGTCAAGCATACCTATGTTATTATATGTGCATTTGTGCCCAATGCCTTATATTCTCCTCTTTTGCCCCATGGATGTGTGATGTAGACAATTCAAGATAAACAACATCTATGAAAGTGAGCAGAGCAGCCATTGCTGACAGGTTAGTATATGTGGAGGTTTCCACTTAGTTGTGAATAATGGCAAATAGGTTTTCTCCAAAATATGGCCATATAATTTAGAGACAACCCCTTTTTTCCCCTGTGACTCACGTAATACCCCGAGCAATGAGTGCTCTTCAAGTGGGGCCTGCCAAGGGACCCCATAGGTCTTCATGGCTGCCCTCAACTGTAGGTAGAAGTAAAAAGTAGAACGTTGTAAATTGAACTGGATAGAGAGGTCCTCAAATGAGTATAAGCCTTTATCCCCAAATATGCTACCAAGAGAATGTATCCCCTTGTCGTACCACTGCCTATACTGACCAAACTTAATTGAGGATTTACCAATCAACAACCCATCATTATTAAATAATAAAAAAAATAAATAAAAGATGGCGGCGCATGTAGACGCAGCGACCCGGTGCTCTTCTTCAGTTAGCAGCTACACACTGAGAAGCACTTACACCCGAACTGAACTTTTAAGCCTGAAACAACACTGGACCGGCTGGACCCCCCCAGAAGGGTTCGACTCGTTCCCGGAGAGGATACGCCGGCAAGAGTGGAAAGAAAGGAGGCGACGGCGGCACTGCGAAAGACGCCGGAAACGAGGCAAATGAGCCGGCATCAGAGCTAAGCTAACAGCAGCCCCGCACAAACCAGCAGTTCCAAGCGTCTTTCTCGCCAACGTCCATTCCCTGGTTAACAAGATGGACGAGATGAAACTACGGGACGTTAACAACCGGATAGACAGCTGTATCATGGTGATAACAGAGACCTGGCTGCATGAAAACATCCCAGACCTAGCCGTGGAGCTAGCAGGACGTACAATCTTCCGGGCGGATCGCACATCGGACTCCGGTAAGAGGAGAGGAGGAGGTGTGTGTGTCTATATTAACAACAGTTGGTGCACGGACACTGCCGTTATTGAGAGACACTGCTGTCCAGACCTGGAGTTTCTAATGTTGAAGTGCAGACCTTTTTATTTGCCCAGGGAAATAACCCAAGTGTTTGTAACTGCCGTGTATATCCACCCGCGAGCTAATGCTAACGTAGCTATGAGCAGTCTGCATGACAGCATCACCAGGCAACAAAACAAACACCCAGAGGGCTTCTTCATCGTGGCTGGAGACTTTAATCACACCAACTTAAAGGCTGTGCTCCCAGATTTTACAAGAATGTTGACATTCAAACAAGGAAGGGCAGAACACTAGACCAGGTCTACACCAACATCTCTGGAGCCTACAGAGCCCGCCACTCCCCCCACCTCGGACACTCAGACCATCTTTCCCTGTTCCTGACACCAGCTTACAAGCCCCTCATCTGCAGGTCTAAGCCACAGTACAAGTCAGTGCAGTGCTGGACTGAGGAGGCCACACTATCCTTGCAGGACTGTTTTGAGGACACCATATGGGAGCTCTTTGAAGACCCAGACATTGAACTCCACACCTCCTCTGTACTATCATACATCAGTTTCTGCATGGATAATGTAGCATCAAGGAAACAGGTGAAAACATTTTCCAACCAAAAACCCTGGTTTGACGCCAGTATCAGAGCACTACTCCAGGCCAGGGATTCAGCACTGAGGTCAAGGGACAGGGAAGCCTACAGGAATGCTAGAGCGGACCTGAACAGAGGCATCAAGGCTGCTAAAACAAAGTACAGAGAGCAGATAGAGGCCAACTTCAGGGAGAACAACCCCCGCTCCATGTGGAAAGGCATACAGAATATAACTGACTACAAACAATGCCACAACACCCTCCCCTCCACCGACACTTCTCTCCCAGACCAGCTTAACACCTTTTTCTCCCACTTTGAAGAGGACAACAGAAAGGCAGAGGACACACAGCTGACATCATCAGAGCACGACCAGCCCCCCACCATCCAACAACATCAGGTACTGCGAGTCCTGCGTGGCATTGACACCAAGAAAGCACCAGGACCGGATGGAGTACCAGGGAGGGTGCTGAAATCATGTGCTCACCAGCTTGCTGCAGTATTCACTAACATTTTCAACCGTTCACTGCAGCAAGCCACAGTCCCCACCTGCCTGAAAACTGCCACTATAATCCCTGTGCCCAAATCCTCTGCCATCACAGGGTTGAATGATTACCGGCCTGTGGCCCTGACACCGGTGATCATGAAACGTATGGAGAGACTGGTGTTACAGCATGTCAAGGCCCACATCCCACCTGGCTTTGATCAACATCAGTTTGCCTACAGGTCCAACAGATCCACAGACGACGCCATCTCCATCGCCCTCCACACCGCTCTCAGCCACATTGAAAACCCCAACACACATATCAGGATGCTGTTTGTTGACTTCAGCTCGGCATTTAACTCCATCAGCCCCAGCAGACTCATCAACAAACTGCAGACACTACAACTTGGAACCTCCCTCTGTCTGTGGATCAAGGACTTCCTGACTAACAGACCCCAGCATGTCAGAATGGGCACCTCCACATCCTCCACCATCGTCCTCAGTATTGGTGTTCCTCAGGGCTGTGTGCTGAGTCCAGTCCTGTACACACTGTACACTTACGACTGTGTCGCTACTCACGGCTCCAACACCCTCATCAAATTTGCGGATGATACAACCGTTGTGGGGCTCATCAACAACGGTTATGAGACACCATACAGGGAGGAGGTCCAAGCACTGGCGGCCTGGTGCAGTGACAACCACCTCAACCTCAACACTAAGAAGACAAAAGAAGTCATTATTGACTTCCAGAAGTCAAGGACCACACTGAACTCAGGCCTGAGCATCAATGGGGAGGAAGTGGAACGGGTCACCAGCTTTAAGTTTCTTGGCCTGCACATCTCGGAGGACCTGGGCTGGACTGTGAACACCACCCACATCATCAAAAAGGCCCAGCAGCATCTCTTCTTTCTGAGAACACTGAGGGGGAACAAACTCCTTCCACCTCTGCTGAGAAACTTCTACCACTGCACAATAGAGAGTGTCCTCACCTATGGCTGTACGGTGTGGTACGCCAGCTGCACTGCATCTGAAAAGAAACAACTGCAGCGGGTCATCAAGACGGCTCAGTGGATCATCGGCTCCCCACTTCCACGCCTAGAGGAGATCTATTCCGGTCGTCTCCTCCGGCGGGCCACAAAGATTCGGAATGACCCCGCCCACCCAGGACACTCTCTATTCACCAGCCTTCCCTCTGGCAGACTCAGAGTCATGAGAGCCCGCACCAACAGACTGAAACACAGCTTCTTCCCCATGGCTGTGAAGAGACTGCTACAAGAACCATGACCCCCCCCCCCTGTATATTTTATGACAAGGACATTGTAGCTGCTACAAGAGAGCGCCGAACGAAATTTCATTGTATTTATTGCAGTGACAATAAAGCTTCTTATCTTATCTTCAAGACAGAAGAGTAAGGGTTCCAACTGGATGAAATTCCACAAAGTTTTTCTGCTTTCCTCCAGACCACGATTAGGTTAGACACAATGGGACCAAAGCGAAGTTTACATTTATTCAAAGGGATATTAGAGAATAAAACTTCATCCAGCTTTATTGGAAGAACCAAGTTCTCCTCCAGTGCACGCCATGCAACCTTAATTTTACTATCGCACCAGCTGACTAGAGGACATAGAGTGAAGGCCCAGTGGTACAACCTTAAGTTGGGAAGTGAGACACCCCCAGCAGAACTGTCTCGCTGCATTGTGGATAATCCGATGCGAGCGCCCTTACCATTCCAGACAAATTTAGTAATAATGGATTGTGCTCTGTCTCAGAAATGACATGGAGGTGGCAAGGATAGCATTGAGCTAACCAAGTTGAATCTGGGAAGCACATTCATTTTAATGATTGATATACGAGATCTGAGAGAATTTGGCAGTGTAGACCATTTCTCGAGATCACAAGTGATCTTAGACAGGGTGTTCTCAAAGTTAGTTTTGACAATGTTCAGCAACGATGCAGAAATGTCAATACCCAGATATTTAAATTGTTTTATGACTGGTGTACCAGAGGGCAGTGTTGTTTTTCTCATTGGGTCATTCAGGGGTAAAAATGCTGACTTTTTTCCAATTTATTCTGTAGCCTGATAAATCACAAACATTTCTAAAAATAGATAAAATGTTAGGAATAGACTGCTGAGGATCACTTATATAAAGCAGGACATCATCGGCATATAAGGATATGTGGTGTTGGGTCCCACAGATGGTAACAGGCGTGACACCATTGGCCGTGCGAATTGTCTGAGCCAGAGGTTCCAGAGATAGAGCAAAAAAAAGCGGGCTTTGTGGGCATCCCTGTCTGGAACCTCTGGCTATGTTAAATAGGGAAGAACAAGTTCTACCTGTCAACACCATAGCTGTTAGATTAGCATACAGTGTCCTAATCATACTTATGAAGGAGGACCCCAGACCCATGACCTCTAGCACTGACCAAAGATATTGCCACTCCAAACGGTCGAAAGCTTTCATAGCATCCAGTGAAAGGACAGCGGCTGGTTGTGGCGATGAGGAGGTGCCATGTATTATGTGTAATAACCTTCTCACATTATCTGATGCCAGCCTAGATCTAATAAAACCTGTCTGGTTACAATTAACTAGTCTAATCATAAAAGGCTGGAGTCTTCGTGCAAGTATTTTAGTATAAATTTTTACATCAGCATTTCAAAGGGACAAGGGCCTGTAATTAGCACATTCCGTTGGGTCTTTATCTTTTTTAAGCAGAAGTGATATGATGGCTATATCCACATCTCTGGAGAAAAACCCCTTATCCAAAGAGGACTGGATCATGTCAAGCAGTAGGGGGCCAAGATTGTCCCAAAAAAGTGTGTAAAGTTCTTGGGGGATCCCATCCAGCCCAGGGGATTTACCACTACTCATATCTAAAGCAGCTTCCCTAAGCTCATTCAGAGTAATAGGAGTGTTTAGGCCTTGACAATCATCCTCTGATAGCTTGGGAGGTTGAATGTTATTCAAGAAGTTGTCACAAGCATCCCTGTCCTGAATGACCTCTGAGCTATATAACGCAGCATAAAAACCATTAGAGTGTGACCATCATGCGATTTGATAGAGGTGATATCTGAAAAATGTTCATTCGACCTTAGCCTCAGAGCAAGTAAATGACTGGGTCTGGCTCCATTAAAATAATATGTTTGACGAGTTTTGTGTATTAAAAATTCAGCACGCCGCTTAAGAATAGCATTGATATCTTTCGTCACAAGGTCACACTGGAGTGCGACATCATCATCAAAATTTTGTTGTAGTAAATTGTCTGACGCTGAAAGTTTCCGTTGTAGTTCATGTAATCTGGATAAGCGTTCCTTCCTCAGAGAAGATACATAGATAGTAGCATTGTTTCTAATGAAACCTTTTATGGCATCCCAGAGTATCCTTGGGTCATCAACTGAGCCTTTGTTTATATTGACAGAGTCCTTAAGCTGGTGCACAAACTGAGTTTTGAATGATTCGTCACGAAGCAACGTAGTGTTAAAACGTCACTTAGGAACCCGTAATGGAATAGAGTGTATTGAAGCCAATCACTGCCTTATGGTCAGAAAGAGTAACTGGAAATAGAGAGACATCCGTAATTTTATGAAATAAGCCTCTAGAAATAAAAAATAAAATCAATTCAAGACAAAGATTTGTGTCCTGCCGACAGATGACTGAAGCCTCTAGTATCTGGGTTTAACATGCGCCACAAATCCACCACACCTACATTATTTGTCCATGATGCAAGGCCTCTGAAGCCTGTTTTTGTTCTGTGCTTTCAGATTGTCCAGACCTATCACAGGCATGATCCGTAACAGCGTTAAAGTCAGCACCTATGATGAATTTAAAGGCTGAAAGTTCTAAACATACTTTAGTTAACTGCTCATAAAATTCTTTATCAAGAACATTAGGAGCATAAATAGAGGCAAGTACAATATCCTTGTTTGCTATATGCATTTTTGCAATGGCTATTTTACCTTTATTGTCTATCCATGTATCCAACACCTTAAAATGCAGGTTACGATGACAAATAATTGCCACCCTTTTAGATTTATTTGTGGCAGAGGAATGAGCAATCACTTGGAAAGATCTGTTTGATAAACGGTTCACATCCCGCCTGACTATGTGGGTCTCTTGCAACATAGCTATTTGGACTTCTCGTTTGCGAAGGAGGCCCATTATGGCGACACGCTTAACTGGATTATTTAAGCCCCTTACATTAAGGCTAAGGAATTTCAACTGAGCACAATCAGCCATTTATGGTAAAAGAAGAAAGATAGGAAAAGGAGCTGTAAACCCTTGGTCCTGAATAAAACACAACTAACTCTGAACTATACAAATAAGAACACAAATCAAGGAGAAGATAGGGTACGCCCATGTCTATAACAGCTTCCCTGGTGAAAAATAAACCAGTAACAAGACAAACATCTCTCCCCGCTCTAATTGCTAAGACAGAGAAAAACTCTTTTAAATGGTGAGACAAATCTCCAAAGTCCCCCGTAAACAAAAATCAGAAAAAATAAATAGATAATAAATGAATTAAAAAAACAAACAGAAATAAACAGAACAGAAATTATATTCAAAGGTAATAACAAAGTATTAAACAAGGTGTGGCATAAGTTACTGTATACAAAAACAAACAAACAAAAAAAAGTTTGGAGAAGAAAGTGAGGGGGGGCAGGTATATAGAATAGTGGTAATGACTCACCTAATGCCCAGCATTATGTCGTACAAAAGTGCAAATCAGATATTACCCTTCAGAAAAGTTTTGGCATCTTTTGGGTCCTTGAATGACTTCTGGTGGCAGGGAAACCCATCTGAAAATGGATGTTCCTCTTGATAAGTTCAGCACAGATTGGGTTGAAAGCTTTCCGTGTGGCCCGGACCAGCGGAGGGATGTCAGGAGTGATGCAGAGAGGTTGGCCTTCGTATTGGAGATTCCCTCTCTCTGCGTCTAGCTTTAGACATGATCATGGCCACGTCTCTGGAGCGGTGGATCTTGATGATAACAGGACTAGGACGACCATCCGTAGGCGCACCGAGTCCTTAGTGTGCGCGATCAATTGGAATGCTCGCGACAGGCAGCTCCAGTAGTTTGGGGATAAATTCCTCCAAAAACTTTATGGGATCACTTCCCTCAACTGACTCCTTAAGGTTTAAAATCCTTATATTGTCCTGTCTGGAGCGTCCCTCCAAATCCGTAACCTTTGCTGTCAGCTCCGCATTAAGTTTCTCCAGCACAGCCAGTCTCCCCCTCAGCGGGTCAACGTCGTCTTCCAAGGTGGAGATGCGTGCCTCTGATTTGGTCTGGCGTGCAGCGAGTGAGTCGGTAGCAGCAGCTACACCTTGACAATGCTATCGACTTTCTCATCCAGTCTGGTCTCAAATTTGGTGAAAGACTCGGAGAACATCTTCTGTGTGTGCTGGCCCTCTTCTGAGATAATACCTGCGATGTGTTTTAGCAGAGCCTCTGACTAGATGTCAGGTAGCGTTAGCAAACTCGTTCATCGTTCATGATGTTAGCGACACCTGAGGCCGAGGAATCTTCGGTCATTTCACGAGACTGTTCTGTTTTAGTCTGTCTGGGAGGTTTCAGCATTGTGGAGTGTCAATAAAGCACCTTTTCCAATAATTTTGTCAAGGCTAGGCGAGGTAAATGTCTAGCAGCAGCATGTCGAGCGGGGAGAGATAAGGAAACGCGGCTGCTCACTCTGATGCCATAACCGGAAGCATGAGTTTACCAGTTAATACTGTAGTAATTTTATAAGCCCCGAGCCTATTTTATAGGCCTCTGCACAGCACTGTCAGCCAATCAGAATCAGCAGAACGCCATCGTGGGAGAGGGGCAGGCTGCTGTATACGGAGATTGTAATGCTTCGTCTTGGGTCCTAAAGTCCGTCACAAACGCCCAGACACATTTGAATGTAATATAAGGAGTGGGTGTAACCATACACATATAAAGAGATACATTTTAATGTATTTCTGGGAGATAATGGTTGTGAAAGATCTTTAATTTGCTTAAAAACAGATTAGACGTATTTTGGTGTTGATAGGTTGAAATTCCAGTGAGCTATTTCAAAATAAAATAGATGAATATTAATAAATAAAGCTCACTGAACACTCAGTCTGTTGAGGACATTTGCATTTTTTCTGGTAAACAAATGTTTGTGAAAGCTTCATAATGACCTTATAAAAAGATGAGAAGTAGTTTGGTGTTGATAAGTTGAAATATCAGTGACTTATTTCAAAATAAAAGTGAGACATAAAATTAAGGCATATTCAATATTTTTTAATAATTTAAAAGAAAAGAAAAATGTAGGATAGAAAATATGAAAAAAAAATCATACAGATAAAGTTTGTTTTTATATTTAAATGGGATTAATGTACATGGTATCGAATAGTAAATAGTAGAGTAAGCAGTACATTTAATGCATAGTTCATAATAATAATAACAATAAAAATAACTAGAAAATTTCTACAAAATTTTGAGGGTGACTGCCTGCCCGGCGCTGCTGCCACTGCCTGCACTGCCTGGCCTTGCTTATGAAGAAACTCTGCAACAAATTTTGTCATAACAACAACAATACATGTCTAAAATTCATGTTACATTTTGACTACAGCGCCCCCTCATGGCAGAAATGGCTCAGATGTGATACTTGTACATTATGGCTGTATGTACAACATTTAGAAATGTGGTTGAAATTCCATTGTGCATTGAAGATTTTCGGCCCACCGTGTGTATTATGCCACACCCTTAAAAATTTGATGGCAAATTACAGACAAACCATACATGATATCCAAAAACGAATTGAAAAGTCTTGTTTGGAGTCATCTAAATATGACATGTACCAAATTTGGTGAAGACTGGATGAAACATGTGGCAATAGAGACAGAAAATGTGTTTAGCAGAAAATCCAAAATGGTGGCAAATTTTTAAGGCTCAAATGGACGTGACCTATACCACTTGAATTGGCTTCATCCAAGGAAGATGAGCCTCACGGTTCATGAGTTATTAACCAAAAGGTAAAATGCTTAATAACCGACCATGTGGTGGCGCTATTGAGTATGAGTGAATAATAACATGCTGTGAGACTCTTAGCCTTCTGGTAATGACAGTATTTGTGTGTTGTTGTCATTATTTTTTTGGTTGTCCAAACTGAAAAATCAGAGATTGCAATTTTACCACGGTCCCTAAATGCTCCGGTTGCCGCACGGTACTCGGAAGGACATTCAGCGTTATTCCTTTGAGTTTTCGCCACAACCACTGAGGTTGGTGAGTTGATGAGACCTGTGAAATGTCTGGCTTACTTATCTCTACAAAATAATACCAACCTGCATGGAATTGGTGCAGTTTTCATGATGCTATTAAAGTTAGAAACAGAAAAAACAAGCGAATGTCGAATATAAAACCAATTTCACCTCGCTGTTAAAGCAGCCCTGGTGTAAAGTTAGTAAAGATCACAGTATTATATTACTTTCACTTTGTCTCGGCTGCTTAAACTAAGGAAGGACAATTGGCAGATTACTAAAGTTGTGAAAATGACGCTGATTACTGTAAATAAGTGCAACAAAACCTTTGCTAATATAAGGCCAATACTTTATCAATACAGTGTTTTTTTAACCACTGCTGGCTGCTGAAAATGTCCAGCCCATCACCATTTGCTGCTTGTAAAATCCAGCCCAGTTGAATTTCTAAGTTGAATAGCCCTGCTTTAGACAGTTTGGTTGAAACGTAATTTCGTTTCTTCAAATCTTCATGTGTTTGAATTAAAGATCATGGCCCAGGGACCACTTCCTGAGGTACTCCTTAAGTGATGTAACATGGGATGGACGAATGTCATCATCATTATCATTATTAGAAACACCTTTCCTTGAGGTAACTCAAAAACCAGAGCAACTCAGTTGTATTTCCTCCAAGATGGGAGAGTTATTGGAGAAGAATGGGATGACTGACAGTATCAAAGGCTTTAGATAAGTCCAAGAGGATTCTCATAGTGTTTTCCTCTCTCTTAATCACTTCTCATTTCTTCTGACAAACTAAGAGACAGCCAAGATGGTGGAGAGGTTCTTTCTAAACACATACTTATAGGTATGTAAAACATGCCTGACCAAATGATTCAACAGTTTTTTCCAACACTGTTTCCATTACAGGTAGAACTGAGATTGGTCGATAATGGCTGAGACCAGCTGGATCACATTTCTCTGTAAACAGGAATGATCTACAGCAGTGACAACACCTTACATGTGATGGACTCAATGAAACTTGTTACTGCCCACTTCTGATCAATGCACTGTATAACTGTATCTACATCATGTTTATATGTTGGACTTTTCAAATGAACTGCAGCTAAGAGTGTATCTTACCCCAATCCATCCCACGACAGACAGAGAGGAAGACATGAAGAAAATGATTATTAACATACAGCACACAGGAAGTATATGTTTGCTCTGAGACTAAATATTTTACAAAGAGGAGAATGGTTAATTCACTTAATCATCATAGAGATAGTCCTCATGTGTTAAAGTGTTTAAACAAACTGTTTCTGAAATGTTCAAATGTGGTTTAATAAAACACAACAGTGAGACTGCTGGGAATGCTTTACACAAAACACAAAGGCATTAGGGTGTAACAGAACTACAGAAATTGTTTAATTGAGTTTGACTTCTCTTTTAAAAAAAACATATTTATTCCAAATATTTGGTAGATTTAAAGCTTCACTTAAACAACCTGTCCAATCTGTCAGTCAGCACAATACAATTTACTGAGAGAAGAAACGTCCTTACCAAGAGTTTTTTTGACGTGGCTCGGCCATCTTGCAGCTGTCGTAGATCTGCAGCAAACAGAAGAACGAATGGACCCCTTAGATATCAGGGGCCCTCCCTGTTTCATGAACCACATGACTTACAAGAAATGTACTTGATTCTCATCAACCAGGATGTGTGTGTTTGTTGGGGTGGGATTGTATTGCTGTCTTTGTGAGGACCATTTTCAGTGTTAAACCACTGGGGGGCGGTCATGAGGCCCTCTTCATTCTAAGGAACGTTCAAGATATAAATTTATGAAGAGAAATGTCTCAGGATAAGGACACAGTGAAGACCTGAACACAAGCTATTGACAAACAAGTTCCTATAAATATCAATAAACCTCATCTCTGATGGAATATTTACATTTCCATTACAGCTCGTTCCACAGCTGCCAGCCACTGCTGGCTCCCTCAATACTGGACCAGTTTCAAATGTTCACATTGGTCTCTTTGATCAATTTACATGGTGAAATAGGGTCCAGGTTAAAGTTATCCTTTAAGCATACATTCACTCAGTGAAAGTCACAGTGCTGACTCATCAGACTCTGGTGAGTTTCTTGTAAGTCATGTGGTTCATGAAAGAGGAGGAACCCATTATCTATAAAAGGCTCATCATTATTCTGTTTGCTGCAGATGTCAGATCTACCACAGCTACAGGAAGGACGAGCAAGAGAGAAACTTTGGTAAGGATGTTTCTGTCAAAGTATTTTGTTGTGATGATTGATAGACTGGTTTATATATATATATATAAATGTTTGTGTGTGTGTGTGTGTGTGTGTTTTCAGTAAAGCTATTAATACTCTTAATTCTGTCCTCAGACTAAGTGTAGTAACATGAACTTAAATAACCTTTACAGTAAAGTGTACATGTCAGAGAGAAGTTTTTATACAGCACGCTGCTTTTTATTTCAGTTGAGTAGATTTTTAGAGAAAAAGTATTACTTTTACTCTGTTATATACATTGTTATATATTCATCATGTTTCTTTTAGTAAGGCAATATCACACTGGAGAGGAAGTGCTGTTTTAGACTAATGAATATTATCAGTTTAGGTAAAGTTGGCGAGAGATTGACAGATTCGCAGTTCAATAAATCATCGCTGAAACATCTTTGAGACACACATCACGGCCCTATGTAACCATAGTAACACAGAGAAGATACTGCAACCCCGTTTTCATCCAGACGAACGATCTTTATGATCGGTGGGTGGCATTGCTTCCTATGTGCATCCCGTCTGCAAATTGCAAAGCGGAAAACGGCTACATTGATAACAGTCAATAACTTTGCTTTTTTTAAATGAAAGGCCACCAAACTTAAGTCACACACCCATGACCGCCCCCCAGGTACCATGTCACTCTCGTGGGCATGGACCCAGAGGCAGTTTGTTACCAAATGATGTCAGTATATTTTGCATGTTTGTAAAAGGGGTGGTTTGTTTGTTTACAGGGGAAAATATCTTCAGAATATTGCAATATACACAGAAATGTTATCCCCTTTATTGGAAATAAATTCCAGTAATTTAATGGGTATCGACCCTATTCAATATGG
The DNA here is from genome assembly GCA_019142605.1 of Cephalopholis sonnerati. Taxonomy (NCBI): domain Eukaryota; kingdom Metazoa; phylum Chordata; class Actinopteri; order Perciformes; family Serranidae; genus Cephalopholis; species Cephalopholis sonnerati. Next base: position 42,591,041 of record JAGQAX010000012.1, read on the forward strand.
TGCCACCAAAAATGATTATTTCCAATTAAAGTCAATAGCTCCACCATTCTTGTGTGTAGCAACACCATGTTCACGTCATGCATGAATGGATGGTCCATGGTCCTACTACAGCCACTACATTCAGATATATTTACTCTGTGTAATTTTAGCAAATTCTTATTTCCAAAAAAAGTCAATAGCTCGACCATTCTTGTGTGTAGTGATACCAAATTGACTTCATGCATGTATGGTCTGTCCATGGTCCCACTACAAACATTAGTTACAGGAAATTTGACTTAACGTATTTTTGGCGAATTTTTATTCCCAATAAAAATCAATAGAACCACCATTCTGGCATGCTGTGACACCAGATTCACTTCATGTATGGATGGTCTGTCCATGGTCCTACTACAAACATTAGTTTTGGAAAATTTGACTTTACGTATTTTTAGCAAATTTTTTATTTCCGAAAGAAGTCAATAGCTCCACCATTCTTGTGTGTAGCAACACCATGTTCACGTCATGCATGAATGGATGGTCCATGGTCCTACTACAACCATTAGTTTCAGGAAATTATACTTAACATATTTTTGACCATTCTTACATGTTGTGCCACCATGTTGAGCCCAAAAGACGGCTTGTTCTGATGAATTTTACACTGTAGCTTGTTTTCTACCTTACCAAGGTGAGAGCGTAGTGTCGTATGTGCTTCAACATCTTGTTTATGAGTTATTGACCCGCGAAGTCACGGCTGTAATTTGGTCATTGGAGATAATTAAGGCGTGCTGACCGTTAGTCAAACGGCACCACCTCTCCAGAAATATTGCTTTTAAACAACAGTCATTTATTAGTTAACCCAGATTATGATTTGTTCATTTTAACAGTTCCTCAACTGGACTGAGACTGGACTGTTGCCAAGCAACACATTTAACATTCCTGCATACAGCTTTGTGTGACTGCAGTCAAGCCAGCGCCCACTTGTTTTGTGGTGCGCATATATACTAGGCATTGCGGTACGGGTGCAGAAGGACTACTTTCAAAATAAAAGTAACCTTCTTGTGGATGTGATCTCACATTGATTCAGTCAGCCTGTCTCAAGGTGTGTTTGTGAATCAATGAATAAATCAGTTAATCAATTCATCTATTAATTATTTAAATGAAATAATAGGAAGGAAAACAATCCATACAATAAATATAAAAGAATCTTCAGTATTTCAATCTAAATTCAGAAAAATATTAAAAGGAAACTACCTGTTTCCACAGACCAATTATGGTTCAGAATGACAGTACTCCACCTCAGAGTGTCACTCACACAGTATCAGGGAGGTCTGATGTAGACTTTCAAAATTAAAGCCCTGAGAAAAGTCTATATAGAGAGAGACTGTGAATACTGTCCCCATGTGTATTTGGCAGGTTTTGTAAACAGGAGATGATGACTTGTCATTTCATCACAAATAAATACAGGTGTGTGTTCACTTCTTTGCCTGAAAGGTAAACCTAAAAAATTCAAATCATATCCACAACAAATAAAAGACTTTCTAATTTAATAACAGGTAACTAGTTACTCCCCAAATGATGGCATATAATAAACAGGGCAGTTAAAGTAAACATTGGAAATCAGTATTCAGTCAGTGAAACTTTGAAGGTTAATCACACCTGTAAACTGCCTCTGTAGTTTATCCATGCTAAGTCTCTGAGGCTGAGACAGTGTGTCTGAATCCTGTCCTGATCATCCTGCAGCATGAGATTAACACTGAAATCCTCTCTGTTTGGATATTATAGACAGAACTGATGAAGGTAACCAGCCCAAAGGTGGAGGCAGCTGTTATTATGGTGGTGGACCAAACTTACAGGTTAGTTCACTTCCTGTATGTCCTTGACCAGTGTGACCGTAGATGGGACTCAGCCAATCAGAGCTGAACACATTCACTGGTTTTACAAATGAACTAACAGAACAATTTGTTTAGATCCTGAAAATCCTGTAATAAATTAAATGTATGTAAATAAATTACATTTAATTATTGTACTATTATTTATTTATTTATTTATATACAACTAAACTGCAACATTAAGTTTGTGTTGACAGAAACAATGTTTCAGTAAAATGTTTTCTGACAACATATTTTATCTCAACGTGCTGCTGCCACAACCCAGCCCTATGGATGGATGGATGGATGGATGAATGGATGATGGGTGGATGGATGGATGGATGGATGGATGAATGGATGGATGATGGGTGGATGGATGGATGGATGGATGATGAATGGATGATGGGTGGATGGATGGATGGATGATGAATGGATGATGGATGGATGGATGATGAATGGATGATGGGTGGATGGATGGATGGATGGATGGATGGATGGATGATGGGTGGATGGATGGATGGATGGATGGATGATGGGTGGATGGATGGATGGATGGATGGATGGATGGATGGATGGATGGATGGATGATGGGTGGATGGATGAATGGATGATGGATGGATGGATGATGGGTGGATGGATGGATGGATGGATGATGGATGAATGGATGATGGGTGGATGGATCGATGGATGGATGGATGAATGGATGATGGATGGATGGATGGATGGATGGATGGATGGATGGATGGATGATGGGTGGATGGATGGATGGATGGATGGATGATGGGTGGATGGATGGATGGATGGATGGATGGATGGATGATGGGTGGATGGATCGATGGATGGATGAATGGATGATGGATGATGGGTGGATGAATGGATGGATGGATGAATGGATGGATGGATGAATGGATGATGGGTGGGTGGATGGATGGATGGATGGATGGATGGATGGATGGATGGATGATGGGTGGATGGATGGATGGATGGATGGATGGATGATGGATGGATGGATGGATGGATGGATGGATGGATGATGGATGGATGGATGATGGGTGGATGGATGGATGGATGGATGGATGGATGGATGGATGGATGATGGATGGATGGATGGATGGATGGATGGATGATGGGTGGATGGATGGATGATGGGTGGATGGATGAATGGATGATGGATGGATGGATGATGGATGGATGGAGGATGGATGGATGATGGATGGATGGATGGATGGATGGATGATGGATGGATGATGGATGGATGGATGGATGGATGGATGGATGGATGGATGGATGGATGATGGATGGATGGAGGATGGATGGATGATGGATGGATGGATGGATGGATGGATGGATGGATGGATGGATGATGGATGGATGGATGGATGGATGGATGGATGGAGGATGGATGGAGGATGGATGGATGGATGGATGGAGGATGGATGGATGGATGGATGGATGGATGATGGATGGATGGATGATGGGTGGATGGATGGATGGATGATGGATGGATGGATGGATGGATGGATGGACTTTGTAGCTGCTTTAAAGCAACCTGGTCTCCCTCCGTAGTCGTCTGGCTCTTCATCAGTGACGTCTGCCTTCAGACACAGACAAAAACAGCCGTCCTTTCATGTTGGCATGACACACGTTATATATCTGTTATTCTATAATGGTGCCCTGCGGCATCAGGAGGAAACACAACAGGACAACAATGACTGTTAAGGTGGCGAAGTCCTATTAGGGCAGGTGTGAGGGGTGGATGGGTCAAACAGCCACTGACTTTAACCCAGGAGGTCGGTGTTCACTTCCTGTAAGACTGTAAAACCAAACCCTGTTCTTTTTTCATAAACCCAACCATGTGTGTGTGTTGTTAGTTACTCTCCTCCACTGACAGTAATGTATCCATTACACTGTAATTTACTTCTTATACTTTCTGTTTTTATTCACATGTTTTCATCTCTGTGTGTGTTCTGTGTTTCAGGAAATAAAGGAACTTGAAAAGGGTCTACAGAAACTGGAAAACAGGATGTCAGAAGAATGTTTTAAATGTATGTACAATATTTATTATCATTGTACACAATCATGTCATTTTATTTTTTTACAAAAACTAATTATATACATACACTTAAAAATACAAAAATGTATGAAGTACATAAATAAGTAGTCTTTAAGCATGTATTCTCTTTGTAGGTGCTGAACATTTGACAGACTGCTCCATCAACAAAACTCCGACTGACCCGAAGGAGCTTTCACAATTCTTTACTCTGTTAGAGAAAGAATTACCCCAGAAAGAGCCAGGGATGTGTGAGTTACACACACAGTCAGAGGTGTTCACATGTTAATGTGGAGCTCGCTGTGGTAACAGGTGCTCCGCCCAGATTAACTTGGGATACTATCAACAATCGTGTTTTACATCAAAGGCTACAGACTTTAATTTCTCTCTACACAGCGATATTCTGTACAGTTCATCAAAACTCATTCATAACCATCTGACATGACCGTGAACTCTCATTTTGAAGCGATTTGAGAGCACAGGTACGCGCAGGTGTAGGACACGAGAATGATCAGAGGCACAGACTTACGTCAGTATAATATAGACTTACATCGTTTGACTCCAACATATATATCAAGCCACTCACACTTTGGATGCATTCAGGTTTTATTATTGTGAAGTGTTTACTGAATGTCACAGGGAATCGTGCTCTCCTGGCTCTCGTCCTGATTATCTCCGTGGCTCAACGTCACTTTGGAGGATATCGGTGGAAACGTTGATCCATCCATGTGATTGATGTCCAGCAAACTGTTTCTATCATAATGATTCAAACGACAGCGTTAAATGAATGTAACAGAGACGCGAAGCGATCACAATGTTTATTTCCTGGTTAGCTGACAACGGGTTCTCAGAGGCCACGCCTACCACACATCTGTATCACCAGTTAATTCAAACACCAGTTAATCTGGAACAACGGTACTGGCTGACCTACCCCTTGAAGTGCAGCCCGCACACCCGCCAAAACCGCCCGTTCAATGTCTTCCACCGGCAGGGAGACGGCCATGTCTGAGTCCCGACTCTCCCTCAAGCCCTCTTCCCATTGATCCTGATCAGTGGTGTGGGCGTGGTTGTGCGCCTGTGAGACTTTAAGGGGCATGGGACATTTGCAAATTCTCTAAATATTTAGCTTTACACTCGGCGACACATTTAGATTTAGATTTAGCATTTAACATTTAGATTTAGATTTAACATTTAGATTTAATATTTAGATTTAACATTTAACATTTAGATTTAGATTTAATATTTAGATTTAACATTTAGCATTTAGATATAGATATAACATTTAGATTTAGTATTTAGATTTAGTTTTAGCATTTAGATTTAGATTTAACATTTAGATTTAGATTTAATATTTAGATTTAGATTTAATATTTAGATTTAGATTTAACATTTAGATTTAGATTTAACATTTAACATTTAGATTTAGATTTAATATTTAGATTTAACATTTAACATTTAGATTTAACGTTTCATTTTCGTTCACATATAACCAAATTTTTAAATAATTTATGTCTCAAATGTGTGTAAAATGAGCTAAATGTGAAGAAAATGAGCTAAATATTGAAAATATATCAGTTTGAAAACTGTAATCAAGTTTTTACATCCGGCACCCCATACAGGACTTCACTTCAGTCATGACTCAGTTCGGCAAAGTTTTTGTATTTTTTTTTTTACCTTTATGTGATGATATTAAACAAAATTATTTCATTTATTAAAACAAAAAAGAGAGAAATTTACTTACATTCAAATATTTGTTTTATTTAGTTCTTCAAAAAAACTTTGACCTTTGTTGTGCTAAATTTAAGTCCGAAACATTTTCCATGAAAGAAAAACTGACCTGTTGAAGAAAAGAGATGCTGATCCATGAAATAAAACTGAAAAGGTTTAATGACCTTGGCTGCTAGTATTTAAATAATGACACTGTTGCAGGTTAATTTCTTTCTTTTTAATGATGTTTTTTAAAAAAAAAGCAAAGTTTCATATAGAGCCAGAGATGAGCAGTGTTCATCCTTCAGTCAGTCCCTCACAGCTGTGAAAGGGAGCGTACATTCACATGGCGTCTTTACATTTTTCAGTGATTAATATGTGGCTGTTAATACTCAGACATCAGTCACAGTATGGTCTAAGAACACTTCTCCACCTCAGCCAGATTTACTGCTGCACTGACAGTCCACACTGACTCCAACTCATGAGCTGAGACCTGATGTGAGATTTGTTTGTAGCCTCTGCTCACGTTTATGTGGAAATGACCGTATGCACAGTTTTCTGTTGTACGTTTGTTTCATATACGAGGACTGTTGTGAGAACATCAAACATCTTGGGTGATTTGGTTTGCCTGAAACATGCCAAATATCCTGTCTGTAGTATTTTGATTTTACCCATGTACCAAAACACTGATTTTTAACATGAAACATCTTTATTCAGTGTTTTTCCTGGTTTAAATCATCTGGTCTGTCTGTTTCTGAGAGGAAGAGACCTCTGTGGATAATTCAGCTCCTGAACCAGGAACAATGAAGGAATTCTAACCAGGAGAAGTTTCAGCTGATTGATATTTGTGTAAACAGGGCCTATGAGATGCCAAGGTGCTGCACACAGTGTGAAGCTCCATCAGATGACCAGAAGACAAAGAAACCACACAGTGAATAAATATATAAACATTTCATCAGGTATATATCTTGGTATGAACAAATGTTAACTCTGAGTAGAGATGAGTTGTGACACTGAAGCTCTGAACTTTTGTTTTCTTATCGTATTTTCAGATGATAAGTGTGGGGGAAAAGTGGTAGACTGAAAGTGAACGTTAATATATTTCTGCACATGTCAGAAAACTACAGACACATCAGTGAGACAGTAGCTGTGAGAACATGGCTAATCAGCTTTCAGATCAGACTTTAAAAACCCACTTTGGAGAACCAGTGGTGATGAAGGCCCCCAACACAATCAGAGCATACTGACCGTGTGCCAGTGAACAATAACACAAACCATCAGGAAATGTTTCTGCTGAAGAGAAAAATAATCTGACCTCATGGAACAAGTTGGTTTTGGTGTCACTCCCTCTGGACTTTAGCTCCTCCTTTACTCAACTCACTGACATCTATCTATAAAGCAAGAAATTTCTGTCAGTGTGTCTGTGTGTCTGTGTCTCGCATATCTCTCTGACTGTTTGTCAGATCAACCTGAGCTTTCAGATATGGCTTGCGCATGGCACGATGGTGTGCATCCTTGATTTTGAAGTTTTTTGGATTAATATTCACAACATTATCATTAAAAGTTATGGCATTCCCTTTGGTCCCTCCCCCATATAGGAATAGATGAAGTGGTGCAGTTTGCATTAACATGACATGTTTCAGTCATCTCATGGTAAGTAGTATTTCTTAAGTTTCACCACGCTGTTCTCATCTGCTCATGGTGTTTGCTGACATGGCTACAACATGGTCAGATTGACTAAAACATTGCCTAAACTTCCCATACCAAAGTATGGCTAGGTCGGAAACATTTGTTTTTCCTTTCAGGCGTGCAGGGTTACGTGCTTGCTAGCTACCATTTCAAGATTGTTCGCCTACAGAAAGCTAGGAAACCTAATGATGTTGTGTCTCTCCATATCTCAATGTACGTTCATGTCTTACCCAATGTACAGTTTCTCTATTAACACTTTGTACGAGTATGTACACCTCTTTGTACATCCAACCATCCAACACAGCCTCATTTGGCCATACATGAAAAATCTACTTAAGCTTCCACTTTTCTATAGAAATACATACTTCCTACAGGCACTGCACTAGTTTTTCTTTGATTTCACTCACCGACGGGCTCTGATGCTGATTCAACACGCTCAATCAGCCAAGAAAAACTGACAAGGGCCGATGGTGCGGGACACAATGCGAAGTCTGGGCTGACAGATGCTAACTGACACATTTAGTGACTGAGTTTTTATGAATCTGATTGGGTGAGCAAGCTGTCAATCTGAGTGGGTCTGTGCCCATCCAGACACACCCCTACATCTGCCTACGATTCACAAAGATTCATTCAGTTTTAGCAGTGTAGCCATTTTGCTACCCCTGTGAGCTCCCCTGCACAGACACACGGATTCAGCACTGCGTCTATATGTGATACTTTTATTGACTACTGTCCAACACACAACAACAACATCAGTCCCAAACGTGTGCCTGTGGCTGCCCGGCTCCTCCAGCACATGTCTCCCAGTCCTCTCAGTTTAAACTCAAAAAACTCAGGTAGTGTCCTTCTCCTTGGTCTGGGCCACAGTCCTCCGAGGGCCGGCACGCTACTGCATCTGAAAGGGAGAGATGAAATCAGAGCAAACCAGCAGCAGCAGCAGCAGCTGTGTCAATCAGCTCACCTGGTACTACTCTCACAAGGGTTAGGGTTAGGGTTATGATGATGTCACATGATGATGTCACAGTCAAGCTGACCTTTGACCTTTTGACCTTCATTATTTTATCCTGTTAGACATTTGTGTCAAGTTTGGTCAGAATTAGTGTATGAATTCTTCAGTTATGTGAGGTCACACTGACCTTTGACCTTTGACAATGAAAATTATAATAATAATAATAATAATAGCTTAGATTTATATAGCGCCTTTCAAAACACCCAAGGATGCTTTACAAAACAGCAGCAAACCAAACGAAAACAACAAACAAAAGGACAAACAACACAACCTACAGAGAGACCAGCCTAGCTAAGCAAGACCAAATGCCAGAGTAAACAGATGTTTTTTGAGAGATGATTTGAATGAGTCCAGGGTTTGTTATGTTTGGGTCCAAGGGGATCTTTGTGCCAAATTTAAAGACATCCCATCCCGAGAACGACTGCTGCCATCTTGTGTTGATGATGTCATTAGGAGCCAGAGGATAAGCTTGTTTGAGATGAACTGTGCCTCACCTGGAAAGTGGATGAGATCAGACGGCTGCAGCAGGGGGCGGTGACAGAAGCTGCGGTCAAGTCGGACAGTTTCCCGACAGTTTCCAGCAGCCTTCAGTCCGTACAGGAAGTCACAGAAACACTCACATCCTGTCAGATATGATGTAGATTTATTAAAATATTGTCAGACTTGTATATAACTTTGTTTTCAGTCTCCAGTCATTTTAATTATGACAGATTAATTTATTAAAATGCTTTCCAGGTGATCTGTAATTTCTGTTCATGGTTTAACCTCCATTTGACATGAACTCTCATGTAGATCAGCATCATATCAGTTTGACCTGTCCCCTCAGCTCCACAGGCTCAATAAACTGTGTCTGACTATAAGGTTCATATTTAATACAAGACAACAGCTTTCATTAAAGATCAGTCAGACACAGTCAGGGCTTCACATCTGTACAATCCTCACATCCCACTGACCACACGTCTCTGTGCTGATAAAGACTTCAATGATACAAACAGCCCAGTGTTAATATACAGCAGACTCTGTATAGCTGATGATGAATGGATTTAGTTTCTGACGACTAAACGGCTCCATCAGTCACACAACATGTTTTCTGTTCACAGAATAAACCTTCAAATCAGGTAAATCAAATCTAAATCTCTGAAAAGTTTATCTGAAACGTCATCTTGTTGAGTCGACATCTGAACCAATCAGCTGTTAGATCAGGTGAGAGCCAGGCGCTGCAGTCAGTGGAGAGCAACTGCAGCGCCCGGCTCTAAAAACTGCAGTCGCCTCGCTCTCGCAGTTTTATCACCGTCCACTTTTGTAATACCTCAGAGCAAGTCGGGATGAAGTTGGACAGAAAACTAACCAGCATGCACCGGTGATCAAAACTGTGCAGGCCTGGATCATCTCACACGAGTCTGGTGTTTCTCAAAGTGAAACAGAGGCAAGTCAAGAGTCCTTCCTGTCATTCGGTGAACACACACTGGAACAGACTAACAAGTGTCCCCAAGTGCTCAAGCTGCTTCTGTGCGCTCGTGGAATTTCTCCTCTCAGATTTCTGCCCTGCTTTTGGATTATTTTGTGTAACAACCCTGTCAAAATCCCTCAACCAATAGAACGGCAGGTTTATTCTTGACCAATGAAATGATCCTTGCCACCTTTAGCGCGCTCGCTCTAGTTTTAGAGCGTCCCGTCTGGGCGGGTACTCTTTAACTGGGTAAAGGGAAAGAGACAGCAGCACAGAACACACACAGCTGTAACAAGAAGCCTTTGAGTCACAGACGTTAACACTGTTCACCTTCCTTTAACAGTTTCCAATTAGCTGTCTCACTAAAACAGAGTGACATCACGCTGTGTGAGGCGAGGAGCTCGTTGAGGAGCTCGTCTGGTTGATTCTGACACTTTTTATATCTTTCTCTAAATCACTGTCAAAGCAGAGAGAGCTCGTTATTACCTGCCATCGTTTGTATTTCATACAAGCAGCACACGTGTATATACTGCTTAAAATCGCTGAAGATGAAACACAGTGTTTGTCTAGAGTGGTGTCTTTTTTGTTCCCGGGGCTTGTGTGACGTCAGACTGACACATCTGTTCATTTAAACTCTATCATTTTAATTCTTTTAAGAAAATCTGAGCGTAACAAGCATCATAAGTGTCTTTTACTTTTTTAAAAATGGAAACTTTTTTTAGTGTTATTGTGTATTTAAGTGTTAATTTTGATAATTAAAAACAAAAGTTAAGAAAATATATGTTTGGGTTGTACGAGTGGGCGGAGTCAGACCTGGAAGGCCCGCCCACAACACCTTGCCTGAGTTGGACTTTTAACTAACAGATACACGACTAATTATTCTTTAGGCTGAGGCTTGCTGCTGTGTGTCACTAAGAGTTTCTTGTACATAGAGAAATGTAAAGTTTAGGTTTTCAGAGTGTTTCCAATTGTGAATTGTTTAACAGTTAATATTTGTACAGAAACATATTTCATGTGACGTCTCAGTGGGTCGACACACAGAATCGTGTTTCTTAAATCAGCACATTGTCTCTGAGGAGGTTAAAGACTCCGTCCTGTAGAGGAGGGAACATCCTGGTCTGAATCTTGACCACGTGTCCTCCTGATCTAATAAAGACAGAGATGATAAGTGTGTATTGTTTACTTGTTTATTTACATACAGTGTGAGCCCAACGATGTGTCTCAGTTTCATTCACACTCAGCTAACAACGTTAGCAAACCGCTAGCCGAGGTGGGCCATAGTTATGTTTGATTTGAATATATGTTTGTAATTTTGGTTTTAATAAAATATCATTTAACCATTTAATCTCAAATCCATCAAGTAACTTTCTTCTTTATTACTATGATGCAATTTACTACAAAGAAAAACCTTCTAATTAACCCTGTTATCTGACATATTAAGCAGACAATTCCACATTCTTATCATTTCACATTTACATCTTATTGAACCAGGAATCCAACCCAAATCACCCTGAACAGCCAAAATAGGAGCAAACTTATGAACACCTAAAAAACAGCGTGCAGCTCTGTTTTGTATGGAGTCTGCTACTTTACATTCTTTAAAACCCCATATCCCTGAAGCATAATGTAATATATAATTTATATATATACATATATATATATTGTTGGACTGTGGCTCATCCTACAATTCAACTGAGACTATGTGAGAGTCAAGTCCTGCGTGTTCTTTAATGAAGCAATAGGAGAAGATATTTGGTCTCAGTTAACATGTTTATTAAGCAGTAAAGGAATCAAGTTACAGAGCTCTGGGTCTGATCTTCCTGTCCCTGACAAACAACAAAAGTGTGTCAGTTCATGAAGTCTGATCTACTATCTCTTCCTGACCCAGTATTTTAGCATAGCAAGCATCATAGTGCACGCAAAGCGACGTCCTCTTCTGATTGGTTCCCGCAGCGCGTGATCACCTCATGGTGATCTTTCTCCTTCCGCATGCTTCCTGTTTTGTGAGAGACAAAAACAGAACCCTTTCCCACACCCCTACATTATACTATCTAAGCTAGGCACCTGGTGTTCTTTTTACCAGATAAGGTTATAATCAACTGCTGAAGCCACAATAGAATAACTGTAGTCATATCTCACACCATGTTCCTCCCTCCACTTGTACTTCTCCACTCTAGAACACAAGTGCCTTCTGTTTAGCTAAATCCTCACAGTAGTTTACATTATATATGACACATAATCTTACACAGGAAGGCACATTATATTCCAAGAATATATATATATATATATATATATATATATATATATATATATATATATATATATATATGTGTGTGTGTGTGTGTGTGTGTGTGTGTGTGTGTGTGTGTGTGTGTGTCTATATCTCCAAACCCCAAACTGTGCGCTGATCAGCAACTTAACTTTAACCTTAAATGTTTCCTCTGTAAACATGACAACATGTTTGAGCTCTTAAAGTCCAGGGAGTTATAAATTGACATAAGTTGCCACATGCTCATTCAAATACATGACTTTTCCAAAGATAAGTAACTAAGGGAGACTGAGGAGTGAGATTGTGTCCACGTGTGTGAAAAGCTAATCTATAGGAGAGTAAATTTTTCAAAGCAATGCAAAATGCCCCCAAAGAGCCCCACTGTGTTATATTCTGATTTCTTTTCCATCATCAGCTGGTTCATGAAAAAGCCCTAAATTACAATGATGGACTCCCAGTTTTGATCAAATACTGACAGAAAGAATTAAAGTAATTTGTCAAAAAATAAAACCAATAGATATTTACTCATCATCCCACACTCATTTCTGTCTGTGTAACATTGTTATATTTTGTCAAGGAAGTCGTCTCCAAAGTCGATCATTGTTTTCAGTGCGCTCAGGATCAGAGTGTCAACATCATCGTTCATCTCGATTTCATCACTGTAGTTCTTCACAGGAAAGATGCAGTTCATTGGGATTCCCGTGGCTGAGCTGAAGTCCTTCATCTGAGGGTTTCAGTCCATAAATGAATGTGACTCAGTATGTGCTCATATAGTACAAATATTTGGACTCTAAAGTAAAATAACATGATGTTATGTTTCTGTTCAGACTCAGAAAAAGACAGAACCTTACCTTCTGCTTCACATGCTTGCTCTTGTACACATTCCTCAGAGTCTTCTCAGTTTCAGGACAGGCCTCATCAATCTTAGTGACCATCATCATCTGGGGAATCCCTGCAGACAGAAACACACTCAGTGTTTTATCTTTTCCAGCCAGTTTCTTTTCATCAAGTCTGACAAACACTGACCCAGAAGTGAGGGAGAAAAAATACTCACTTCAGTCCACCATAAAACTTTTATTAGGTTGGAGCCATGACCCAAAGCTAACATGATGAGGGTAATACTGTCTTTGTTTCTGACAGCACTACGTCTGACATCTCATGTTATCAGTTTATCAAAGTATAAAGCTGCCAGGAACCCATAACACCAGAGAAATGACACAGAAGTCTGTAAAAATGAGCATGGCCCATCAGCCATACATGTTGTTGTTTTGTATACTGGTTACGCAGTGTTAAAGCCCTACATCAGCACCTTATCTACATGTTATATAAGTGACCCATTAATAGACTACAGAGGCTAAATTAATACGTTTATGACCAGCTCAGTGTTAGCACTGGTAATTATGTTTTAAGCTCAACATGTGTGTGTGTAATTTTTTGGTATGATTAAAAAAATTCAAAGTATCAACTGAACTATCTGTAAGATGAGAACATTTATACTCTGATAATCTGATACAAACCTAAACAGTATTTTTTAGATATATTTCTTTGTATTATGGGCTGTATCAAACTGTGACCATGTATTAATAAAATGACTCATGATTATGATGTACTGTAGAAGTGTTGGTGCCTCATGGTTAACTGTTGGAGTCTGATTACTGAGATCAGATCAAGTTAACCTGATACCGTACAAAGCAGTTGGCACAAACACACTGTGAGTAATCTCAGTGTTCTCAGCAAGATGTAACTTCTGGAAATGATTCTTTTTATACAACAGGAATATCAATACTCTACAAAACTGTGAATGAACAGAATAATTACCAATCTTTGATCTTACCCAGGTCACTGGCCATCTCTCTGACTTCTGCCATCTTCTTCAGAACTGAGCCTGAGTCTGTAATTTCTGCTGAGTTTGCAGAAAGAACACACACCAGAACATGAACTCTGTCATCCAGAGAGCGCTCTGGGTTGTAGCCCGGATCAGTATCTGACAGTCGACTAACAGGATTGAACTGGAAAACAATGGAAAGAAGAAAAAAAAAAACAACACACACACACACACACACACACACACATATATATTTATGTATAAATCTTTACATTGTAGGCGTTACAGGTTAAATGTAATGACCAGATTGAAGTTTAAATAAAGTTGTAGCTGTGAGCAAGGTGAAGCAGAAATGAATCGTAAACATTTTCCACCCAGTATTAAGTTTGATGATGTCAAACATTTAACAGTTGTACCTTGTAACCCTCTTTCACGTGTCCTTTCATGATCAGTTTGATGTCTGCAGGATGAACTCCCTGGCTGTCGCCCTCCTCCAGACCCATGATGTCATTGAAGACGACAGGATATATCTCTTGGTTTCCTTTCCCAATTTTGATATGATGGGTTTGATACTGTAACATAAAAACAAAATAAAATGCTTGTTTTACTGACAGTGATACCATGTACAGACTCACAGCTTTGATTTACTAGCTGCAGCTGAGGCTCATGGGTATTGTAGGTTTTTGAGCCATCCAACAAAGTGTTTGAAAAAAGAAACCAGATTTCTCTCAAACAAAAATTGAAATAATTGAAGCATTTCTTCTGAAGATAAACCTAGAGCAGGGGGACCAGGCAAGGTTGCCCACTCTCCCCCTCTCTGTTCACCATTTTCATTGAACCCCTAGCAGCAGCCATCCGTCAGAACCCCCTCATCACAGGAATCCAAACCCCCAACATGCACCATAAAATCAGCCTCTATGCAGATGATATATTACTTTTTATTCAGAACCCACAATCATCACTACAAGAAGTAATCAAAGTCATCAAATCATTCTCCCTTCTCTCGGACTACTCAATAAACTGGAACAAATCCTCCATACTACCATTAAACACCAACAGTCTGGATGTGGCAGCCCTTACAACACCCATCCCCTTCTGCACAAGTCACATCACTTATTTAGGCATCCACATTTCCCCCAGGCTGTCAGAGTTGATCAACCTGAATTTCACTCCACTACTCAAAACAATTCATGACGATCTCCAGCGATGGATGAACCTCCCACTATCCATTCTAGGCAGAATAGCAACAGTTAAAATGACAATACTCCCCATAATCAATTATCTCCTCTCAATGATCCCCACTCACCCACCTCTCACCTGGTTTCATTCCCTCGATTCATCCATCAACAAATTCTACTGGAAAAATAAACCCCCACGAATCAAACTGGCCACTCTTCAGAAATCAAAAAAATTAGGTGGACTTAATGCTCCAAATTTTCACTATTACTCACTAGCAAATCAGCTTCAATACATCTACAAATGGACCCACCCCACTCAGTCAGATAGCACTTGGTTAGACATAGAACAAACAGTTTGCAAAGACATCCATATTTCAGATTTACCATTCCTCAGTCAAACTATCAAAAAACACCCCTGTTTCCAAAACCCCACAATATCATCGGCTCTGACAGCCTGGTGGAAATTCTACAACATTACTAACTCCACTCTGGCACCTTCACTTTTCACCCCGATCTGGCACAACCCGGACTTCATCATCAATAAACAATCACTACACTTCAGCACTTGGGTAGATAAAGGGATTACTCACCTCAAACATATATTCAACAATAACATCCTGGTACCATTTCCCATCCTGGTCCAGAAGTTCGGCATCAGGAGCCATCAATTTCTACAATATCTACAGGTTTCATCATCCATCCAATCAACAATGAAAAACAAGAACATAAACTTAGACCTCCCCCCTTCAGCCTCTACATTCATTAACATCTCTTCCCCAAAAAAGCTTTTATCTAAAATATACAAACTATTATCACAGGCCGATACATCACCCTCCATACCTTCAGAAAAATGGGAAACTGATCTCTCCATTGCTCCTGATGCTGACTTCTGGCCCCAAATCTGCCAGAACATTTTCCTGATGACAACAAATGCCAACTTACAACTCATACAATACAAAATCCTCCATAGAACTCATCTGACTGGACACAAAATGCAAAAAATGGGCTTCTCTTCATCTGGAAACTGTTCACACTGCTCACTAAATTGCACTGATACCTACATTCATGCAACCTGGCACTGTACACCTGTTCACCACTTCTGGAGAAATATTACAGAAACATTATCCCTGATCTTGGGCTGCCACATCCCACTTTCCCCGTCCCTCTGTTTATTAGGAGATCTATCCACATTAAAACTTGACAAAACACACACCCGTTCACTTCTAGTGGCGCTGACTGTCGCCAAGAAAACTATCCTCATGAACTGGAAGTCTCGGAACTCCATACACATCATACACTGGAAAAACTTGCTCATAGACTACATCTCCATAGAAAATACAAACTCCTCTGACAGTAATCATAACCCTACCTGGCGATCATTCATCACTTTTTTACAATCATAATCTGCAACAAACCAGTCACATCAACCACCTCAGTTCTCTGACACCTCCATTCCCATCCTTAGTAATTTGTACCTATTCATATATTTATTTATTTTTATCTTTTTCTTTTCCCTGACAACCAATTGCCACTGGACACAAATTGTTGTAATAGACTTTATCTCATTAGAAAGCACAAACTCCGCTGACAATAATCATAATACTATCTGGCAATCATTCAACACTTTCCTTCAATCACCACCTAAAACAAGTTATTATCACATCAATCACCACAGCTCCATGTTTTGTTTGTTTGTTTGTTGGTTTATTATTATTATTATGGTTATTATTATCATCATCATTATATATATATATATTTTGTTTTTGTTTTTGTTTTCATTAAACTCTGCTTCTCTGCCTGAGCATACCATTACAAAAAAACAAAACATGACAAAACAAACAAACAAAACAAACTCAATTATAAAAAACAAAACAAAAAAAAAAACATATAGGTAGAAGTAAATTTTAAATGGACGTGTATGTATGTGTAGGTACGCATGTATGTGTATGTATATATATGTATATATATAAATATATTTATTATTATTATTATTATTATTATAGGTACTCTGACATTGCAAAATAATTACTTGTATTATTAAATTACATTATTCTGCTGTAAGATGATGTTAATATTATTTACCATTATTATTATTATTATTGTTATTATTGTTATTATTATTGTTATTGTTATTTATTTACTTTTTATTTATTTATTTATTTTTCCTTCCTTTGGGGGGGGGGTAATTGATACAACCATCGTTATCACTGTAACCATTATGATCAAAATTATTGTTATTATCTTCTATTACTATTTATACTTATTTATATAATTATATACTTATATTTATACGTACTACTTGCCTCTCAGGTCCCTGCCACGCTTGTTGGGCCTTGGCCTGTGATCTCCTCGCCCCTTCCGGCCTCCCTCCTCCAATCCCCCCCCCCCCATCTCTCCGCCCTGGACTATTTTCAGGTGGCACAACACCTTTTTTAATGCACATCACACTAGTTTAGGAAGAGGAAAGGGGACACAATCAAATCAGATCAAACCAGATCAACCCCCTTTCCTCGTTTTTAATGCACCACATTGGAAAACGCACACACCTTTAAAAAAAAAAAAAAAAAAAAAGGCCTCATATGTGTATATATATATATATACATATAAATGGCGATAATAATAATAATTTTAATAAATAAAATAATCAGAATAATAAAGACTATATAGATATATACATCCAGACATAGGTAAGGTGTTGTGCCGCATACAGTCCGGGGCACGCAGGGGTGGAGTGGGGGGTCCGGGGGTGTTGGGGGGTTGCAGGCTGGTTCCGTGTGGGTGGGTAGGGACCTGATGCACCCCATAAAATTTAAAGACCCCCCTCCTCCCCTGCCCTCTCTCCATATTTATTATATTATTGTTACTCATCATCATTATTAATATTTAATATTATTATTATTGATATTATTTCTACTATTATTATTGCAAAAATTATAAGCTTGCATTGTGGTGTTTCTTTAAATTTTCTCAGTTATTTATTTATTTTGTTGTTGCTCATTTCCTTCTGTTAGCTCGTTTTTTTATTTTTAATATTATATCCTTTGCCTGTCTGACAATTATTATATTCATTATTATTAATATTATACAACCCATAATACCGTTTTTCATACTCTCAAATCTCTCTCACACACACACATAAACACACACACACACACACACACACACATACACACACACACACACACAAATCACAAATGTTGTTGTTGTTATTCACACCTTGTTTGTCTGTCCTGTATTGTCACTGTAATGTTATATTGCACAATAAATTAAAAAAAAAAAAAAAAGAAGATAAACCTAGAGCCTGAACACTGTCAGAGCCAGATTAGTATATTTATTTAGTCACCGGTTCAAGTCCCCACCCGGACCAAAATATGGAGTGTGGACTGGTAGCTGGAGAGGTGCCAGTTCACCTCCTGGGCACTGCCGAGGTTGCCCTTGAGCAAGGCACCGAACCCCCCCAGCCGCTCGGGGCGCCTGTCCATGGGCAGCCCCCTCACTCTGACACCTCTCCATTTAATGCATGTATAGGTCCTGTTTGTGCATGTGTGTGTATTCGGACCTGTGTGTATCTGACAACAGAGTGTAAACCTTGAATTTCCCCTTGCGGGATTAATAGAGTATATGAAATTTAAAAAATTAAATTTAAAATTAAAAAATGTCTGATGAAAAAACTTAAAATTAGTCTGATGTGTGTTTTTACTGTATCTTTATATATTTATTTTGTTCATCAGAGCTGATGTTTTTTTAACAACACAAATCTAAAGGTTTTGTACTTTTCTGGTGAAACTTCTTCCAGCAGTTGTTGCGTTGGCCAAAGCAGGAGAACACATTCTGCCTCGTATGGTGCTGATGACAGAGTTGATGAAGGTGGACTTTCCAGCTCCGACAGGCCCGTACAGAAGAACTCTGAGATGCTTGATGTCGTCCCTTCCAGGCTTATAGTCTCGCACATACTGAAGACTTTCCTGGTCTCTGTTCAACAACAGCAACATGGTATATATATTTAAAAAAAAATACATATTGTACATTATAATAAAGATATATATATTCTATTTTAGATTATCTTTAACAAAACTATTTTATTTATTTTAACATCAATAAACCAACAAACCACTGAATTGGTTTTATCCTGACATAAAATCACATACACATTCACCACACCTGTCCATATGACACACACAAACACAGAATGAACAATGAACAAAAGAAATCAAGTTACTGTGCAGAATTATTAGTGTTAGTAAGCATCTAGAGATAAATGACAGCGGGTATAAACCTAGTATATATCTGGACTGTGTATGATGTGATTTGGAATAAGTGGCAGTCAGTAGCCCTTTTTATATAGGAATTGTGCAAATTTGCAGGAAAGCCCAATCCGTCTTCTTTCAGCATTGGCAGTATAAAAACAAAATCGGGGAGTGCAGCAAATTGCTGCCTGCCTACTTGTGTTTATACAGAATGTGCCTTTTTCGGGGCAATGGGGGGCGTGAGCTAGTAACAGAACGTGCAGCTCAGCGTGTGACGTATACAGTGACATCTTACGCCTTGCTCCAAGGGAAGCCACGGCTGGTCAGTCCTTCGGTGATTCTCTCGTACATCGGCCCGTCCTTCACGTTCCCGTCATCTGACGGTTAATGGCCTCCTCGTTAGCGAGGGCAAGGAGGGCGTGCAATTCTTTATCTCCCCAGTTGCTCATCTTCTGCTTTGCGTCTCCTTAGTGCTGCTAGATACTCATTCCTGCTATCAGCTGTTTCCTGGTTTGAAGTCCACGCCTGTGGGTTGCACGTGCGGCGTCTTCAACAGCCCCTCCCACAAGTCATCAACAGACCCTCCCGAGGCGGAAAGCCGCCTCGCTCTGTTCAGACCAAAACCGTTCTGCCAATATGACTACCCTACGAGGCGGAAAATTGGGCACCTCGGATCAACTCGCCAATCCGGCTCTGTGTGTCTAAACGCTCGCAGCTTGCCGGCAAATCGGCCTTTCTGCATTCACGGAAAATCTGGCAGTGTAAAAGGGGCTAATAAGTGGAGCTGCTGTAAAAGCCTCATGAGGGCGTAATGAGCACTGTTTGCACCTGTTCATTTAGAAAGAGACTGACCAATGGTGTCCAAAATTTACTTTTTGACTCACCGGCCAAGAAGACTGGTAGATGAAGAAAATCCACCAACAAAGCATATTTTTTAGCCGACAAAATAATAAATTGCCTTTTTGTGTCGTGTGTATTTGTGTCAGTACATTTCATTGAGATAATGAGGTGTTATGTTGGATACAAACTTAAGTAGGAAGGTCTGTGAGTGTTAGCCTGCTAAGACCGTCCTGATGATGTGAGCTCAACCTTTTCTTTGGCTCTCTGTATCAAACACTTTCTGTGGGTGGGAGTGTTTCTTATTATTGACTCTATTTCTGTGATAACTTCACTCATTGCTGTGTTCACTCTGCGAACCTCAGAGTTAGCACTTGTTGTGTTACTGTTGTGTAAGCTGCAGTCTGCAACACAGTCCCTAAATGGCTGCTTATGTTATCAACTACAGTGCAGATCCCTGATTGGATTTGAACTGAACTGAATTTTAATTTCTGTAAAGAGTTTGGTGCAGTAGTAGTAGTAGTAGTAGTATAAAAACAGAGTACGGGCTCTTCATGTGCAGGTGTTTGTTAAGCAGAGAGAAAACACTACTGCTCTGCTAACTTTGCCGCCATCATCACAGACAGATGTTGCTTCATGTGATGTTTCAGAGGAAACAATATCTCATTTCTCTGAAAACATATTTTCTCGTTTCCTCTCTCCTCACATGGTTTCCTTGCATCTCTCCATGCATCCTTGGTGAGAGGGACTGAGATTCAATTAAAAGAGGCAAGTGAGAGAAACATGGCTGCACTGTAAGAGACTTAAGATGTACTCCATGTATACATTTACAATTAGCAATGATTACAAATTAAAGAATTGGCTCCTACAATAGTTTTATAACTGGACACACTCATTCTAATACAAATCATATAAAATAAGACAGGTAATAAAAAACACATTTTATTTTCTGCAGTTGTCTTGGCCTCTGCCTCTCTTCCTGTTTCACCTGTCTGGTGCTTTTAAAGGGGATGAGAGGAGCTCCTGTGATTGGTTATTACTGAAGCTCACCCCCACTTGCTGTGTCTGCACTAACAAAGTATTCAGGTTGAGCTGGGCCCAGACTGCTCTGCTGAGAGCACTCAGCTGTGTTTGCTTCTACATTTATGCAGCAAGAGAAGAGTTTAGAGACACACAGCACAGGGACACCACATACGTTTAAGTCAACTCACCCCCAAGATATGTTCCTCCATGGCTCACTGAAAGCTGAAGAGAAGCCGTGTCAGTATTTAGAAGATAAGCAAATAATTTGAATACACAAACTGAGTAACAAAATATATCATTCCATCTGAATAATGATAATTAAACTTGAAAATAAACTTCATATCTTACTGGGAGACGGTGGGGGTGGGGTTGGGGGTGGGGGTGGTGGTGGTCGTATTTCTAGAAAGAAAAACAGAGGAAACATTTAAATAAAGTCTGCAACACTTTTCATGTGAGGCCTAAAACATGTAATCTGAACATGGAATTAATAATTATGCAAATATTGCAAGTTATATTGAAGTGTCTCTTGGACCCCATCCCGACCAGGCTACTCAAAGAAGTCTTACCTTTAGTTAACACTTACATATTAGACATGATCAATATATCTTCATTAACAGTCTTTTAAGGTAGCTGTAATTAAACCTCTTCTAAAAAAGCCCACCCTGGATCCAGAGGTGTTAGCCAACTATAGACCAATATCTAACCTTCACAAACCAGCTGTGTGACTTTCTCCATGATAATAATTTATTTTGCTGTGGTCCCGCCTGATGCCGACTACTGCTGCTATTATTATTAGTCATACCTCCACTATTTTTATACACGTATAATTATCATTGTCACAGACATGTACTATCATGTGTTAGCACATCAATGTAACATATATACTGTCATAAACATCTATTATCATCCAGATTTCTATAATTGTTATTGTAGCTGTTGTCATTATTGTTGTTGCTGTGCATCTGTCTCTCAATTCAACAGGCTTTATTAGCATGACATGTAACATGCTGCCAAAGCACAAATACAGTTAAAAGGCAGTGAATAAAATTTACAACTGATTACACAAATAACAGTCAACAGAGCAAAACAGGTATCACAGGTGTATTGTATGGATCGGCTTATCAGATCCTCAGTAACCCTACCCATCCTCTCCACCTGAAATTCTGAGGGAGCAGGTGAAACAGCAGACTCCTGCAGCAGAAAATTAGAGCAACAAGGTACAGCAAATCATTTGTGCCTACAGCAAATACATTACTGAAATATAGCTGCAAGCTGCAATACTGGGGCTCGAGCCAGCATGGACCTTTAACACTTGAAAGCTGGGTGGGATCAAGACCTTTGACAGACATCCAAATCTCTACCGGGCCATGCTCTTCTTTGGAAACACATTCCTATTAGTCAACTGTAGAAAAATTTTGGGAACATGCTTTAATGGTTCTGCAATAATATATAATATTATTTAACATACCCTGTAAGTTTTGCAATGATTGGTCACATGCCCTGTTTTTGCATGTGTTGTGTCCCTACACATTGTTTTTGTCAGATTTATAAAGCTGTGGACACCTGATTCTGTGTTATTAACCTCGATCATTGTGGTGCTGGGCGCACAGGCAGGAGCTTCATTCCCACCCCCACAGTTCATCATAAATGGATGAAGAAACACCCTTAAAATACGTTTGTGTATCGACACCTGTCTGTGACAAATACAATTAAGAAGCAACCTGTGTCGCATTGACAGAATAGAATAGAATAGAATAGAAAGGCTTTATTGTCATTGCACATTAACAAAAGGATGCTTCATACACAGGTTCTCCAACAGTGCCAGAGCAGTCATAATTATGAATATTTGTAGTGTCCTTGACACCAGTTAATCACAATTCTGCCAACAGTGATGGTGGTAAAATCTCAATCCAGTGTTTCCCCTACCATTATATTAGGGGGGCACCCCCCCCCCCCCCCCCCTTAAAGGTCAAGTTAATTTATTTAATTTTATTTTCTATATAGTGCCAGATGACAACAGAAGTCATTTAAGGTTATCTTTCCTATAGAACAGGTCTATACCGTGCTCTTCTTTCTAAAACAAACTAAACAGCCTTATGTTATTTATCTTATTTACACCACGACATGTCATTTCTGTCTCTACATGGTCACACCTTTACAGTTCTCCTCTGCTCTCTGTATCCCCCACGGCCGAGTTCCACCCTGATGCGCACACACACACACACACACACACACACACACACACACACACACACAGGTGAGCACATACGTCGAAAAATGTGTTGCGTCAACCACCTGAAAAGCAGACAAAAATATCTGTGTCTTTTAAACGCTCCCAGGGTGGTGCAGATGGTGAAGAAGAAAGGCTCCAATGTTCAGTTCAAATAATTGTTCAGTTGTTATATTGACTGCTGTCATTAAAATCCAATCCAATCCACATTTTACAAATCACAGGGATTACAGAGGTGCTGTACAGAACAACATGAGTGCACAAAAATATCTACAAACATAAACACATAAACAAAGAAGCACAAACGTCCAGTCAACAGCCAGAAAAGACTGGGCAAGAGACCACGAAAACTCTCAGTTTGAATTAAGAGCCAAGGTTTAAAGATGGGTTTTTAGACGAGATTTAAAAGTGTGGAGGGTGGGGGCCAATCTGACATGGGATGGAAGTGCATTCCACAATTTAGGTGCTGCAACTGAAAAAGCACGGTCACCTTTTCAGTTGTGTCATAGGGACCTCAAGTTGCAGCTGGTCAGAGGAGCGCAGTGACCTTAGGGGAGTCTTAGCATGAATAATGTCACAGAGGTACTGAGGTGCCAGACCATGTCGATTTGAAAGTGAACAATAAGATTTTGAATTCAATTCTGAAGCGAACAGGGAGCCAGCGGAGAGAGGCCAGAATTGGAGTGATGTGGTAATACAGTACTTGCGGGTTCCGGTCAGTAGATGCGCTGCAGCATTCTGAACCAACTGCACATGTGCAACAGAGGCCTGGTTTAAGCCAGCATAAAGTGTGTTGCAGTAGTCCAATCATGTGGAAATAAAAGCATGTATCACTCGTTCAAAATCATCAAAAGGTAACACAGACTTAATTTGAGCAAGAGGCCTCAAATGATAAAAACTGGAACTAACCACAGCATTTATCTGCTCGTCAAATTTAAAAGCATTGTCCATTTTGACACCAAGATTTGAGACCATGGGTTTGACATAGGGTTGCAGGGAGCCTAGTTCTGGGGGGGCGGGGGGACTGGTGCCACTAGGTTTTAACACTATCACTTCTGTCTTACTCAGTTACTAAGTTTTGAGCCAACCAAGCCTTAATGTCATTAAGACATTAAACAAGAGGTGCCAGGGGGTTGTTACTGGCCTTTTCCAGGGGCATGTAGGAGATGCCATGTTTTTTTTAAAATGAGTCCTAGGGGGAGAGGGGAAAGAGGATGGACCCAAGAATGGAGCCTTGGGGGACCCCACAAGACAGGGTGGCAGAGGATGAAACACAGTCACCAAGGCTAATTGAAAAGCATCTCTCAGATTAATAGGATCTAAACCAATCAAAAGCCCCTGATACCAACACAGTGCTCTAAACGGGAAATGAGAATTTTGTGGTTTACAGTGTCGAAACCGGCTGTAAGGTCTAATAGCATAAGGACTGCAGAATCCCCAGTATCTGTAGTCAAGAGTAAAGCCCCTTTTACACTGCCAGACTTTCCGCAAATGTTGGGCCGTTTTGCCGGCAAGCTGCGAGTGTTTAGACACACAGAGCCGGATTGGCAAGTTGATCCGAGGTGCCCAATTTTCCACCTCGTAGGGTAGTCATATTTGCGGAACGGTTTTGGTCTAAACAGAGCGAGGCGGCTTTCCGCCTCGGGAGGGTCTGTTGATGACTTGTGGGAGGGGCTGTTGATGATGTCGCACGTTCAACCCACAGGTGTGGACTTCAAACCAGGAAACAGCTGATAGCAGGAATGAGTATCTAGCAGCACTAAGGAGACACAAAGCAGAAGATGAGCAACTGGGGAGATAAAGAATTGCGCGCCCTCCTTGCCCTCGCTAACGAGGAGGCCATTAACCGTCGGATGACGGGAACCGTGAAGGACGGGCCGATGTACGAGAGAATCGCCGAAGGACTGACCAGCCGCGGCTTCCCTTGGAGCAAGGCGTAAGACGACACTGTTTACGTCACACGCTGAGCTACACGTTCTGTAAACACAGCAATGAGTGAAGTTATCGCAGAAATAGAGTCAATAATAAGAAACACTCCCACCCACAGAAAGTGTTTGATACAGAGAGCCAAAGAAAAGGTTGAGCTCACATCATCAGGACGGTCTTAGCAGGCTAACACTCACAGACCTTCCTACTTAAAGTTTGTATTCAACATAACACCTCATTATCTCAATGAAATGTACTGACACAAATACACACGACACAAAAAGGCAATTTATTATTTTGTCGGCTAAAAAATATGCTTTGCTGGTGGATTTTCTTCATCTACCAGTCTTCTTGGCCGGTGAGTCAAAAAGTAAATTTTGGACACCATTGGTCAGTCTCTTTCTAAATGAACAGGTGCAAACAGTGCTCATTACGCCCTCATGAGGCTTTTACAGCAGCTCCACTTATTAGCCCCTTTTACACTGCCAGATTTTCCGTGAATGTTGGGCCGTTTTGCCGGCAAGCTGCGAGCGTTTAGACACACAGAGCCGGATTGGCGAGTTGATCTGAGGTGCCCAATTTTCCACCTCGTAGGGTAGTCATATTGGCGGAACGGTTTTGGTCTAAAAAGAGCGAGGCGGCTTTCCGCCACGGGAGGGGCTGTTGATGACTTGTGGGAGGGGCTGTTGATGACGCTGTGATGGAATTTTTACATGCTTTGTAGAAACATTGAGACAGTCTTATACTTTGATGTAGTTAGTCTGTAGTCTTAGCTGTACCCTGCTGTACTGATCAGAGGATGACCTGGTCAACCCTGCTGTTACAACCCCACTGTAAATAACTTCATGAGATGGCAAGATGAGATCTTCATCTCCACAGGAGGTTACACCCAGTTGTAAAATCCTGAGGTGGGTCATTATCTGTTTTATTGTACCCCAATTGTTTTCTTTCTTTTGTTGAGGAAGTTCTGTGGAATTTCCATCAAAGAACCAGAGGCATATCAGAAAGTATAAGAATGAACTGAAGCATTTGTTCGGCGGAGCACAACACCGAGCTGCTTCTGCCGTGTGGTTCTGTGTTGTTGCTTCCTCTCTATAGAGAATAAAACACTTGGTGCATGCTACCTTTCCAGTCTTGTTTTTTTCCCTTTTTGACTCTCCGTAGGCAGACCGGGAAAATTTCCGCAACAACGCCGCACGTTCAACCCACTGGCGTGGACTTCAAACCAGGAAACAGCTGATAGCAGGAATGAGTATCTAGCAGCACTAAGGAGACGCAAAGCAGAAGATGAGCAACTGGGGAGATAAAGAATTGCACGCCCTCCTTGCCCTCGCTAACGAGGAGGCCATTAACCGTCAGATGACGGGAACCGTGAAGAACGAGAGAATCGCCGAAGGACTGACCAGCTGCAGCTTTCCTCGGTATGTCACTGTTTACGTCACACGCTGAGCTGCACGTTCTGTTACTAGCTCACGCCCCCCATTGCCCCGAAAAAGGCGCATTCTGTATAAACAAAAGTAGGCAGGCGGCATTTTGCTGCACTCCCCGATTTTGTTTTTATACTGCCAATGCTGAAAGAAGACGGATTGGGCTTTCCTACTAATTTGCACTATTCCTATGTAAAAAGGGCTTTAATCATTGTAAACCCTCAACAAAGCAGACTCAGTACTGCGAAATGTTTTAAACCCAGATTGAAAAGTGTCAAAAATGTTGTGATCATGTAGAAAAGACTGTAATTGTGTGAGAACAGTTTTCTCTAAAATTTTGGAGATGAATAGAAGCTTTGAAATGGGTCTGTAATTTGAAAAAAGTGTGCAGACTAGGTTTTTTAATCAATTGTGCCATGACTGCTTTTTTAAAGTGTGTGGGAACAACACCTGACACAAGACTGCTATTTATGATTTTTTGGACCCTGGGCCCAACAGTCTCCCAGACCTCTTTAAAGAGCTGAGTGGGGATGGCGTCAGTGGGGCAGGATGGGGTATTGAGTTGAGTGACGATTTCACTGAGAGATAAAATTGAGATAAGATTGAAATGATTGAAGACAGCTGTGCGAGTGGCAGCTACAGAGGGGTCACAAGCAGGGAAAGAAATGTGACTGCGCTAATCTTGTCTACAAAAAAGGAAAGAAACTTTTCACAGACCTCAGACGAAGCTTCCAAACAAATAGATTGAGAGAGGTTTAACATCAAGTCAGTAGTTTTAAAAAGAACACAAGGTTTGTCAACGTTTTTGGAAATAATATCAAAGAAATGCCTCGTCTTCTCAGCTTTGACAGTACTCTGATACTTTCTCCAGCAGTCATTAAGGATGTCATAAGACACCTGGAGCTTATCTTTCTTTCACCTGCGCTCAGCCTGCTGACACTCTCCTGGAAGCACGGGTAGTGTCATTCAGCCAAGGCTCA
The DNA here is from genome assembly GCA_019142605.1 of Cephalopholis sonnerati. Classification (NCBI taxonomy): domain Eukaryota; kingdom Metazoa; phylum Chordata; class Actinopteri; order Perciformes; family Serranidae; genus Cephalopholis; species Cephalopholis sonnerati. Next base: position 42,618,735 of record JAGQAX010000012.1, read on the forward strand.
GACCTAGGACTAGGACGCACAGGTTTTAAAGGCGCCACAGTATCCAGAAAGGCACAAGTGGAGAGAAAGGAGGACGTTAGTTGCTCCGTGTCAAGCAGTGGCGGCTGCTGGTCTTTCAAATGGGAAGCTCACTTTAAGTTTACATCCTAAAATGTGTCATATTGTAGCGAGGCAGTGATTTATAAAAGGAACATTTAACTGAAGCCATTTTTCAACCACATTCATGCCATGGAGCCATAGCAAAACACACCTCAAAGATTTTCAGATGGGTTTAAACTAGGGCTGTCAATAGATTAAAAAAAATTAACTAATTAATCTCACATTTTAAAATCCATTAATCTATATTAATCGCGATTAATTTCCTTTTAAGATTAAGTACTGTCTAAAAGTTTAAAAAAAAAAATCCTGTGCTTAATCACAAATAATTTCATCTTGATGTCACCCATGTGCAATAACATGTTGGGATGTGACATCATGGGATTATTTTATAAAATCAAAAAGGTATTCAACTGCTCTTGTTTAATGTCAATAGTTTATAAAAGTCAATGAACCCAGTAAACTGTTGTCATTGGCTGAGCCAAAGTAGCCTATTTGTTATCAGTGTAGGCTAACAAAAACACTGCAGGCTGCAACCACACCTCCACTGCAGTAGTCCACATGAAGAAGACACTGTGGGGGAGAGACAGAGAGGCAGAGAGACAGAGAGGCAGAGAGACTGCACTTGTGGAAAAGACTCAAAGTGAGAGAGAGAGACAGCTTTTGAAAATGACTACGTCCAAAAAACGCTAATACTAGGCCTGTTTGAAGCATTTTTTCATCACGTTCCCGTCATGTCATGATGTCAGGACTGACACCAACGTGTGTGATGTTCTAGTTTATTTTGATACCCCTGGCCATCGTTCTAGCTTAAAAACTGACCTCCACACCATCGCTAAAAGTGCATGGAACATAATGTCGGAGCACCCGCGTTAATTGCGTTAAATTTCTTTAACGTGTTGACATTAATCGCGGAGATTAACACGTTAACTTTGACAACACTAGTTTAAACACCTGAACGGCACTCTGTCAGAAGACTCCACTCACAAATATCTTCATGGGACTGAGCTGGAAATGTGACGATGCCGGTGTGTATTTCAAGAGCACTGTCAATCACAAAGGGGTTCAGCCTTTTAGACAATTCCTCCAGTCATCATGCAGACACCGAGCGTCCTCTCCCACCTACCGCTCCATTAGGTCCCACGGAAGCTAAGCCTCCCTGGAAGTGACGATTTTGTGGCATTTATCCAATGACCATCTCGCTTTGCTGCATGAAAAAAAACCTGCTCAGCGCTGTCTCATAGGAATGCTTGAACGTTTGAAAACTGGTAATAAACAGCTGACGTTTGAACATCATAGTCATGATGTTAAACGCATCCTAGCGCCCGTTTAATGCAATGTAAATTCTTATTTTAATGTAAATTCAATAGTGCATATATGACCATTTCTTCTATGAAATTTGAGGGGAAGTTGAGCCTCCCTTGTTGTCTCACAGCAGTCGCCCCTGGTGTCAAGGCAATCAAATGAGCCATTATCAGTCTGAACCATAGCAGAGAAAACTGAAGAAAAATGTGCAGCAGTGGAAGGTTTCAGCTTGTGGCAGAGTGTTTCACAGAATCAAATGAAATGGTCACTTACTGGTAGATAAATGTGAATAAAAATGATACTGAAATGTATCACTCACAAATTGTTTAAGATCAACTTTATGAATGTGCCTTTAATTTTACAAAAAGCTGTGTAAGATGCAAAAATGATTAAGACAATCAGTGAAGTTGGCAAACAACCTAAAAACAATGTTAAGTATTTGATCTGCTCCCCATCTTTCCCGCAGCTATCTCAGGTAAAACCATGTGAGGTGTTCACATTATCAACACCAATTCTTCCTTTATAAATACCATGTCAGTGGGGACCACTTTATTCAAAGAACACTTTATTTCCATGTGCAATATTATATTTGGTGGGATGACTCTGTTCTGGGGCCTCTCTGCCCTTCCTCAAGCCTACGCAGAAAGCCTCTTCCGTGTGCCTGTGTGTAAAGCCTGGGGCAGAGAGAGCAAACCTCCCTGCCCTTCCATGTGCCTACAAGGAAAACCTCAGGCAGGGAGAGCAGCAGCAAAGACTCCAGGAACAGAACAGAGCAGCATCAGTGACAAACAGAAATGACATAGATAAGTCAGACACCACATGAAAAGGAGGAGCTGGGGTGGAGACAGGTTGCATAGCAGCTTGCAGAGGAAGCAGCAACAGTAGGCAGGCCAGAGCAGTTTAAATAGGGCGCCCTGAATGAGATCTGCTCATTGGTTGCATAGAAAGGAATCATGTGATCTATCAGCTGACTCTCTTCATCAATCAGCTGTTCCATCAGTTGACTGGGCTGCTTGAGATCAGCTGATGTAGCTGGGATGTGAGCTGAGACTGACATTGTAGAGGCAGATAATGTATCATCACTCTGTATTTAGGATCCAACTAAGGCCAGTTACGCAAGGCTCAGGCAGCAGCTAGATAAATATCAGATTTGGCAATAAAAAAAGGACCCATAAGCAGGAAACAGGTGTTTTGATAGACTAAGTGGTTCGTGTGTAAGTTAAACCTTGGGAAGTCAAATGAGGTGGAACATTCTGGGTTAAGGTGACCTGACCGTTGGGACAGTTGGGCCAAGTTTGGCAATAGGAACGGGTGTTTTTGCCAGGAGTACAAAGGAAAAGGAAGACAAAGGTGGTGACGCCTGGAGCCGCAGTTCTAGGAATGAGCAGGAAAATCAGGAGAAAGTATGACGCACACACACACACACACATGTGCACACACCCATGAGTGAGCGAAGGCCGAGGATATAAGAACTGGAAGAATGATGTTTGAGTAGAGCTGTTTCAATATAATTCGGATATGCAGACTTGGTGTACTGATGTATGCTGATGTTCTGCGATTAAAGTATTCCCGTTGGCTGTAACTTTTCTCCGTGGTTCTCTGAGTCTCTTCATTTCAGTGTTTACTGGAGTTGAGCATTTTTCTTACAACATCGTGTCCTGCCTGAACTAACGCTATACTTAATTTTTTGTGTGGAAAAAGGCATATGCGTTATTTTTGTGTGTACACAACATTTATGCATCTGGCCCCTGGTTGCCACCTTTTTGTATAGCCCTGCCCTCACCTAAGTGCTGTGGATGTACACGTCCATAAATGTCCTGAACACTTAAAAGAAGAAAACTGATAAGGCAGATAAATACACCAGCATACAGTCAGAGTGGGAGAGAGATTACTGCTGTTTGAGTCTACACATGTGTTTTTTAAGAAAATCCCAGAGAGTATGTCCATAAGTTTGGCTTGTGTGTTTACACATTCATAAAAAAATAATAATAAGTACATGAGCAAGAGGAATGTGATGGAGAGGCGCAAACAACCTTCAGAGGAGCCTCATCAAGGCACAGTTGAAGACATCCAGCACACAAAGTAAAAAATTCAAATCACTAATCAATAGTTTCACAGCTCGTCCATACGGATAACACCAGGGAGATAAAAACAAACCTTCAGCAGCTTTCCTGAATTGTACAGGAGCCAATTTTAAATATCAGATGGCAGAGCGCTCCATATCACTGAACCTCTTTAGATTAAACCAAACTGCAGCTGAGATGTTTGACAGACAGGAGGCCTGAGTTTATAATTACTTGGGGTAAGATAATTGTGGCATTGATGATTTTAGGAATAGAGATGATGAAAATTTAAAGGGGGTGGGTCCTATTCAGGGAACTCTACACAGTAAGGCCAATCTGTAGTTGGTTGATCTGATGAACACTGATGATGCCTAACTGGAGAAACAATGGTTGAGAAGACTGAGATTGATGTACACATTTAATGATTCATAGTGCTCATATCTGAAGACAAAGATGGAGCAAGTTTGGTAGAATGAGTATTGTTCAAACGTAGTTACAGTCATAAATATATGGATAAACCAAAGAGTAAGAGTAATATAAAAGTGTGGCACCGTTAGGTCAGACTTTTCCTATTTTAGTTGTAACTGTGCTGATCTGTTTTTTTCAGGATAGAGATTTGTCAAGTTTTACACGCAGAAATCATGCTGACTGCACTTTTTAAAAAGTAGTATTGTTAATTTCTATATTTAGAAACTGGCTGTTGTTCCCTGACAGAATGCCAAAGAGAAGCCAACATGTTGTCTTTATATTGGGAGATAATTTATACAGTTAAACAAATCACTTATCTTAACGAGTTCACTAGTTTTTTTTTTTTTTTGTGATCAAATTTTTATTATGCAGAAGAAGCAGACATATGATCAATAACATAGCAGAGAATAAAAATAACAATCAGCAAAACAAATTACCATATGTAAAGGGACTGTTCCACAAAGTGTACAGACTGATACAAATGGATTCACATTAAATTAGCTATACAGTCAAGCATACCTATGTTATTATATGTGCATGTGCATACAAAAATCTACACACTGCTTATACATCGATTCTAAATCGGCACATACCAACGTACACAGTATATCAGCTGCAATAAATAAATAAATATATACAGGTGAAATAAACATCAGAGATGCTACAAGCCACAAGCTGCAACTGCAGGGACTACACTGAGTATGGTGATGCAGATCTTCCGAGACGGTATTCCTTGGAGCATCCACATTGCTGGAAACCCTTCCGCATCATCAGCAGGGATCTCAGGTTCACAGGGTGTTTCGCCCCTTATCCTGTACACCTCGCCTGAGTGGGGCAGCGAAGACTGACTAGGCTTCGCCTGCAGAGGAGTTCCAACTGTGGGCTCTCTTCAGCCACAGCCATCTTGAGCTGGACTCGGCTGCTGCGGCCATGTCCCTGGTGGCTAACTTCAGCTGTTTGGGTTCCAGCCCAACCCTCTGAAGGAAGTAACGCACCGATTTTGCCGGGAACCCGCGGCAGCCGACTTCAATGGGGAAGATGGTTGCGTGCCACCCTTTTAAAACCGCTTCATCGATCAGGTCTTGGTATTTGGCTTTCTTCAGTTGGTGGGACGTGGCTAGCCTCTCTTCCCAGGGCACCGTAAGCTCAGCGACTATGATGGTTTTCATGCTCCTGGATAGCAGGACCATGTCTGGTCGGAGTGGAGTCACTGCCACGTCCTGTGGGAAGACAAGCTTCCTCTTCAGGTCCACACTCAACTCCCAGTCGGAGGCACACTGTAAGGTAGAAGGTGGGTTCTTGGCCGACGTGATGGTCTTGCGAGCCTTGTCCCCTTCCCTTACAAAGGTTATGGCTTCGGGCGGTTGGGTCTGCTTGTGGTTGGCTTTGACTCGCTGCTGTTCCACCCATTTGGCGATTTCCGTGAGGACCTTGTCGTGCCTCCATCTGTAGCGCCCTTCTGCCAACGCCTTTGGGCAACCGGTCAGGATGTGGTTCAGTGTACAGGAGGCTGCTCCACATTGGTTGCAAGATGGGTCTTCCTCTCTGCCCCAGATCTTTAGGTTGCTTGGGGTTGGCAACAGGTCAGTCACAGAGCGCAGGAGAAAGCTCAACTTTCCTTGGTCGGTTTGCCACAGTTCCTTCCAAGACAGTGGTCGCTCCTGTGACTGGTCCCACTGCGTCCATCGGCCCTGAGAAGCAAGTCCGATCGCTTTCACCTGGCGGTCCTCGTCTGCTGCCTCACGGATTCTTTGTACCATGAGGCCTCTTTTGGCTCTGGCATTGGCTCTGCTCCACCTTTTCTTGCCGTAGTGCCCAAGGCCCAGGCGTCCCTGGCATACCACGCCCACGATTTCCTGGTGTTTCCAGTAGGATTCTGCTTCCATCACAGCTTGCTGGGGTTTCCACTTTCTGCCGCATTTAATGGTCTTGCTTGCGTGTCTTACTTTCCCGTCTTCAGACAAAAGGAGTGTACTGACTGCCCTTGCCTTGGTGACTTTAAACTCCTCAACCACTGATGAGACTGGCAAGGGAAGCTTGGAGGTCTTGCTATACAGGTTGATTGCGCTGAAGGATGGGGGAACTCCCAGCCATTTCCGCAAGAACTTGCTGCACAGTCTTTCCATTCCTTCCACTTGGGACATGGGAAGGTCGTAAAGTAGGAAGGGCCATTGCAGCCGAGGTATGATGCCGTACTGAAAGCACCAGACTTTAAACCTCCCGAGTAGTTGGCTGTGCTCGATTGCCTTGAGCCAGGTGTTCAGCTGAACTTTGGTGTTGGTGAGATTGCCGCTGTCCTTTAGGGAGCTGTCATAATGCTTTCCAAGGCATCGGATCCCTTGATCTTGGATTGTTGGAATCTCAGAGCCTTGAATGCTGAAGATGTTTCCTGTTAGCTTTCCCTTCAAGATACTGAGGCTCCTGGACTTTTCCGGTTTGAACTACAGGCGTGACCATGTTGCCATCTTTTCCAGTGCACTCAGGATCCATTGTGTCCCTTGGATTGATGGAGTCATCACTGTCACGTCATCCATGAAAGTTCGACAGGCAGGGTGTCTCGTGCCGTTGTCTGCTTTCGGGCCTCTGCACTGCGTTCCCCCTGCCTTCAGCAGCAGATTCATAGCCACTATGAACAGGGCCACGGAAATCGTGTATCCTGCCATGATGCCCTTCTTGAGCCTTTGCCATTTGGTGGTGACGTTTCCCACGGTGAACCTCATCCACAGCGCATCCATATGTGACATCACGAGCTCAACTACCTCTGATGGAACTCGGTAGTGATCCAATGCCTTTCGGATCAGCTGGTGTGGGACGCTTGGGTAGGCTTTGGCGAGGTCCAACCAAACAACAGAGAGTGTGTTGTAGTTACTCTTGGCTTCGCTGATGAGCTGGCTAATCACTGCTGTATGCTCCAGGCAGCCAGAATATCCCGGGACTCCTCCTTTTTGGACACTTGAATCGATGAACTCATTGGCGAACAAGTATGTTGTTAGCCTTTTGGCGATGATAGACCGGAATATTTTCCCCTCTACGTCCAGTAGGGAAATCTCCCGGAACTGGTCAGGTCTCGTGGAATTTAGCTCTTTTGGCACAAAGCAGCCCTCAGCGGGAGTCCAGAGTCCGGGTTCCAGCTTCTTCTTCCACAGTGTCCGTAGGAGCTTTGAGAGCCTCTTCAGCAGCTGTGGGCAGCATTTGTAGATTTTATAGGTGATGCCTGATGGTCCTGGGGCAGATCCCACCCGTGCTTTTATCACCACTGCCCTCACCTCATCCATGGTAAAGTCTGCCATGTTAAAAGGAGTGTGGGGCGTGAGCATCGGCAGTTGGAAAGGACATTCACCCAGAGGAATACCTCTGGAGGGGTCTCTGTGTGCAGCCGCCACACTGTCTTCCATTTCCTCCTTTGTACATGTCAGGGTCCTGCCCTTGGGCTTTCCAAGGAGGTCCGCTGTGAATTGGAAAGGGTTGTTGAAGAAGGCTTTCCTCTTTCGATGCTTCTCCCTCTGCTTCTCCCGGGTGGTCTCAGCTCTCCGAAGCTGGATTAGCTTTTTCCACGTCTCTGAGCTGATCTCATCCGGGGCCGCTCTTTCCTCATCATTTGCTTCCCGCCACCTTTTCTTGAGTGTCTTTAATTCCCCTCGCAGCTCTTTGATCTGCCGCTGTCTCCTGCTAGGTCCTGCTATTGGCCTGATAGTCTTGCCTTTTTTCACGCCAAAGGTGTCGTGACACGCCTGGTACACGACTTCAAACATAGTCTTGATCTTCTTAGCTGCGTCTCCTTTCAGAGTGTTGTCCAGGATGGTATTTAGATCTTCAACCAGTTGGGCCCATCTGCGGTCTGCTGCTGGTGGTAAGTTCAAGCGTGGTTTCCTGTCAAAGTCTTTTGGACTTTCAGGTTCACCGACTCTTCCTGTGTTCTGAGTAGGTTGAGCAAGGAGGTCTGGGGCACTGTGGTTAGCCTCCCGGCCCTGGTCCTCCTCCACCGACTGACGAACAACCTTAACAAACTCAGAGAGGTCACTCTGCGTAAGTTCAGGTGCTCTGCGTTGCTGACGCTGCTCTTTGCACTTGGACTTGCCTTGGTGGATTTTGACACCTCGCTCATTCTTAAAAAGTCCACCGCAGATGTTGCATCTTCTTTGGCTTCAGCCCTCTGTCTTTCCGCATCCATTCTTGTAGTCCTTTTGCCATAGTCCGGGTCTTTAACTGTTTGATCCGTCCGAGATGGCAGATTATCCCCCCCCCCCCCCCGGTCTGCCTGGGGGTGTTCTCTTTGTTCAGAAATCGTAGCTTTGTTGTGCAGTGCTTCGGGGTGCTAGCCCTAACACTATTGCGTGTTGTCTTTCCGAGCTGTCATCCATTCTTTCACAGATGTCCGTGGGTCTTCCCCCACCGCCAATGGGCCTCTCCCCGTGGTCTTGACAGTAAGGTGAAATAAACATCAGAGATGTTACAAGCCACAAGCTGCAACTGCAGGGACTACACTGAGTATGGTGATACAGATCTTCTTCCCAGATGGTATTCCTTGGAGCATCCACATTGTTGGAAACCCTTCCTCATCATCAGCAGGGATCTCAGGTTCACAGGTGTTTTGCCCCTTTTCCTGTACGCATATATACACACACACACACACACACACACACATATATATATATATATATATATAGATAGATAGATAGATAGATACATATATACTCTATTGTTTGTGCCCAATGCCTTATATTCTCCTCTTTTGCCCCATGGATGTGTGATGTAGACAATTCAAGATAAACAACATCTATGAAAGTGAGCAGAGCAGCCATTGCTGACAGGTTAGTATATGTGGAGGTTTCCACCTAGTTGCGAATAATGGCAAATAGGTTTTCTCCAAGATATGGCCATATAATTTAGAGACAACCCCTTTTTTCCCCTGTGACTCACGTAATACCCTGAGCAATGAGTGCTCTTCAAGTGGGGCCTGCCAAGGGACCCCATAGGTCTTCATGGCTGCCCACAACTGTAGGTAGAAGTAAAAAGTAGAACGTTGTAAATTGAACTGGATAGAGAGGTCCTCAAATGAGTATAAGCCTTTATCCCCAAATATGCTACCAAGAGAATGTATCCCCTTGTCGTACCACTGCCTATACTGACCAAACTTAATTGAGGATTTACCAATCAACAATCCAATCCAATCCAATCCAACTTTATTTGTAAAACACTTTAAAACAACCACAGTGGACCAAGGTGCTGTACAGAAGAATAAATAAAATAAATAAAAGAATAAAATACAAGAATAGCTTAAAAAGACATAAAAGACATAAAAACAGCTGTACAGAAAACAAAGAAACAATAAAACAAATAGTAATACATTCAACATCTCACATGGTGCCAAAAGCCAAGGAGAAAAGATAGGTTTTAAGATGGGATTTAAAAACAGACAGAGAGGAGGCCTGTCTGATGTGGAGAGGCAGATCGTTCCATAGTGTAGGAGCTGCTGCAGCAAAGGCACGGTCACCTCTGAGCTTGAGCTTAGTTTTAGGTTTAGTCAGGAGCAGCTGATCAGCTGACCTGAGAGAGCGGGGGGGTGTATAAGGCTGCAGCAGCTCAGAGAGGTAGGGCGGGGCGAGACCATTGAGGGATTTAAAAGTAAATAAAAGAATTTTAAAATTGATCCTAAAATGTATGGGCAGCCAGTGAAGTGAGGCTAAAATGGGGGAAATGTGCTTGTGTTTACGTGTGCCAGTTAAAAGACGTGCCGCAGCATTTTGCACCATCTGAAGACGGGCGACGGAGGACCCACTGACCCCCACATAAAGTGCATTACAGTAATCTAGCCTAGTGGTCACAAAAGCATGGATTACTGTTTCAAAGTGCTGCCTAGAAAGGATCGGTTTAATTTTGGCCAGCTGCCTCAACTGGAAGAAGCTCGATTTAACAACTGAACTGATCTGACAGTCGAGCTTGAGATCAGCATCCACTTTAAAACCAAGGTTTGTGACAGTTGGCTTAATGAACTGGGCCAAGGAGCCCAGATCTACAAGGTGGGTCCCAGTGGTGCCACCAAAAACCATCACCTCTGTTTTTTTCTCATTAAAATTCAAAAAGTTTAGAGCCATCCAGGCCTTTATGTCATCAAGACACCTGAGTAGTGGTTTCACAGAAAATGCATCTTGCTTTTTGAGAGGGACATAAATTTGACTGTCATCCGCGTAACAGTGGAAAGAAATACCATGCTTCCTAAGTATGGAACCAAGTGGAAGCAAGTAGAGAGAGAAAAGGAGAGGGCCTAAGACTGAGCCCTGTGGGACCCCACATGAGAGACGAGCAGAGGAGGAAACAGAGTCACCAAGGCTGACACAGAAGGTTCGATCAGCCAAGTATGACCTGAACCACTCCAGTGCTGCGCCCCCAATACCCACCCACTGTTTCAAACGGGAGATTAAAAGTTCATGGTCCACTGTGTCAAAAGCAGCAGTTAAATCTAAAAGCACAAGAATAACACAGTCACCGGAGTCAGTAGCTAAAAAGATATCATTAAAAACTCTTAAAAGGGCTGATTCGGTGCTGTGCAAGGTTTTAAAACCAGATTGGAAGACCTCAAGAATTTTGTGCTCTTCCAGAAAAGCCATTAATTGGCTGTAAACTATCTTCTCAAGGATTTTTGAGATAAAAGGCAATTTAGAGATAGGCCTGTAATTTGCAAGAACAGCAGTATCTAGTCCTGGTTTTTTAATCAAAGGTTGTACTACTGCATGTTTGAAACTTTCAGGGATCACACCTGACAACAAACTGCTATTGATAAGAGTCAGAACAGAGGGCCCTATGGTGGGGAGAACCTCTTTAAATAGTCGGGGAGGAACCACATCATTTGGAGAACCTGAGGGCTTCAACTGACCAACAGTCCTCTGTAACAAGGACACAGTCACAGGCTCGAACCTGTCAAAGACAGCAGAGCAGGGCACAGAGACTGAAGTGTCATACGCAGAGGGTGAGATTAAAGCCCTGGTGGAGGCAACCTTATCAATGAAAAAGTGGAGAAAATTTTCACACACAGCAGGGGAGGACTCCATACAGACAGTTTGTGGGGCATTAAGAACAGAGTCAATGGTTTTAAACAAAACACGAGGCTTATGACAGTTAGACAGAATAATATCAGAGAAATGCTTCCTTTTAGCATCTTTCACAGTTTTCTGATAATGACGCCAGCAGTCCTTTAAAATTTGAAATGACACCTGCAGTTTGTCCCTTTTCCACTTTCGCTCAGCTCTGCGGCACTCGCGTCTGACAGCACGAGTTGTGTCATTCAGCCAGGGCTCAAATTTAGTCCTAGACTGCCTGGTTTTTAACGGAGCCACGGTGTCTAAAACGGATTGGCAGGTGGAAAGAAACCTTGAGCTAAGCTCCTCCGTATTGTTGTCCATATGTTCAGTGACACAGTTGTGAGTCCGACTGAAAACGGCCGAGAACTGAACAGCAGTGGTAGGGTTAATGACGCGACAGCGTCGGGCAGCAGCGCGAGGTTTAACTGTATTACAGCCAAGAGCAACCTCAAATAATACAGGCATATGATCGGAAAATGCTGCGTCACACACCTCTAAGTTAAAAACAGGCAAACCAAAAGATAAAACAAGATCAAGTGTGTGTCCGCGTTCTTGTGTGGGACCAGACACAGACTGCACAAGATTAAAAGAGTCAATGAGGCTTAAAAAGTCCTTTGCCATTGGCCTATCAGGACAACACACATGAACATTAAAATCCCCAACAATAAGGACACGGTCATATTTAGGCATGATTTCAGCCAGGAAATCGGAGAAATCATTTAGAAAGTCCTTACTGTATTTGGGAGGCCGATAGACCACTGCACACAGCACATTGTGAGAGCAACAAAGTTCGAACAGGCTCAGTTCAAAGCTGGTGAACGAGGATGGTGGCGATAGCTGCTTACATTTATAGTGACTCTTGAAAACAGTGGCAATTCCTCCACCTCGGCCTGACGTCCGCGGGGAGTTAAAATAGCAGCAGTTCTGAGGTAAAAGTTCAGTGAAAGCGCTGGACTCACCAACACTCAGCCAAGTCTCAGTCACACAGAGAAAGTCCAATCCTCGAGACGTGAAGAAATCCTTAAGAACAAAAGTTTTATTCGCTAGTGACCTAGCGTTTACCCGACTCAGAGGCCGCAGGTTACACAGATTCACCCCGCGCTGGCGGGGACGGGGAGAGCAGGGGCCGCGGGGCTGGAACATCTCATCCGGGCCGACAACAGGTACCAGCCAGGTGTCGACAGGGTCCAGCGGGCGCCGAGAAATAAAGATGCGAGGCATCGCTCCAAACGGGGTCCAGGAAGCCAGAGGAAAATGCGCCATGCAGGCCTTCAGCCTCACCAGCTGACTGCTGCGTTTACCTCGGCGGCGGGGGCGCTTACGCCGGAAAGCTGGAGCAAGGGCGCGGCAAAGGTGAGCTGGGATCCCCGATAGAAACGGGGGCAAAGTTTTATGTCCAGCATAATCCAATTTCACCAGATCCTTCGTAGAAAGTCGAATATCCAGTAGTGTTTGGCGATTGTACACCAGTAAAGAGTTGACATTTCGAAAAACAAGTGACAAAAACAGCACAAACACACACAATGTTGGCAGGGACAGACGGCAGGCCACACACACTGGCGCCATCTTGTCCTTCCATCATTATTAAAGACAGAAGAGTAAGGGTTCCAATTGGATGAAATTCCACAAAGTTTTTCTGCTTTCCTCCAGACCACTATTAGGTTAGACACAATGGGACCAAAGCGAAGTTTACATTTATTCAAAGGGATATTAGAGAATAAAACTTCATCCAGCTTTATTGGAAGAGCCAAGTTCTCCTCCAGTGCACGCCATGCAACCTTAATTTTACTATCGCACCAGCTGACTAGAGGACACAGAGTGAAGGCCCAGTGGTACAACCTTAAGTTGGGAAGTGAGACACCCCCAGCAGAACTGTCTCGCTGCATTGTGGATAATCTGATGCGAGCGCCCTTACCATTCCAGACAAATTTAGTAATAATGCATTGTGCTCTGTCCCAGAAATGACATGGAGGTGGCAAGGATAGCATTGAGCTAACAAAGTTGAATCTGGGAAGCACATTCATTTTAATGATTGATATACGACATCTGAGAGAATTTGACAGTGTAGACCATTTCTCGAGATCACAAGTGATCTTAGACAGGGTGTTCTCAAAGTTAGTTTTGACAATGTTCGGCAACGATGCAGAAATGTCAATACCCAGATATTTAAATTGTTTTATGACTGGTGTACCAGAGGGCAGTGTTGTTTTTCTCATTGGGTCACTCAGGGGTAAAAATGCTGACTTTTTTCCAATTTATTCTGTAGCCTGATAAATCACTAAAATTTCTGAAAATAGATAAAATGTTAGGAATAGACTGCTGAGGATCACTTATATAAAGCAGGACATCACCGGCATATAAGGATATGTGGTGTTGGGTCCCACAGATGGTAACAGGCGTGACACCATTGGCCGTGCGAATTGTCTGAGCCAGAGGTTCCAGAGATAGAGCAAAAAAAAGCGGGCTTTGTTGGCATCCCTGTCTGGAACCTCTGGCTATGTTAAATAGGGAAGAACAAGTTCTACCTGTCAACACCATAGCTGTTAGATTAGCATACAGTGTCCTAATCATACTTATGAAGGAGGACCCCAGACCCATGACCTCTAGCACTGACCAAAGATATTGCCACTCCAAACGGTCGAAAGCTTTCATAGCATCCAGTGAAAGGACAGCGGCTGGTTGTGGCGATGAGGAGGTGCCATGTATTATGTGTAATAACCTTCTCACATTATCTGATGCCAGCCTAGATCTAATAAAACCTGTCTGGTTACAATTAACTAGTCTAATCATAAAAGGCTGGAGTCTTCGTGCAAGTATTTTAGTATAAATTTTTACATCAGCATTTCAAAGGGACAAGGGCCTGTAATTAGCACATTCTGTTGGGTCTTTATCTTTTTTAAGCAGAAGTGATATGATGGCTATATCCACATCTCTGGAGAAAAACCCCTTATCCAAAGAGGACTGGATCATGTCAAGCAGTAGGGGGCCAAGATTGTCCCAAAAAAGTGTGTAAAGTTCTTGGGGGATCCCATCCAGCCCAGGGGATTTACCACTACTCATATCTAAAGCAGCTTCCCTAAGCTCATTCAGAGTAATAGGAGTGTTTAGGCCTTGACAATCATCCTCTGATAGCTTGGGAGGTTGAATGTTATTCAAGAAGTTGTCACAAGCATCCCTGTCCTGAATGACCTCTGAGCTATATAACGCAGCATAAAAACCATTAGAGTGTGACCATCATGCGATTTGATAGAGGTGATATCTGAAAAATGTTCATTTGACCTTAGCCTCAGAGCAAGTAAATGACTGGGTCTGGCTCCATTAAAATAATATGTTTGACGAGTTTTGTGTATTAAAAATTCAGCACGCCGCTTAAGAATAGCATTGATATCTTTCGTCACAAGGTCACACTGGAGTGCGACATCATCATCAAAATTTTGTTGTAGTAAATTGTCTAATGCTGAAAGTTTCCGTTGTAGTTCATGTAATCTGGATAAGCGTTCCTTCCTCAGAGAAGATACATAGATAGTAGCATTGTTTCTAATGAAACCTTTTATGGCATCCCAGAGTATCCTTGGGTCATCAACTGAGCCTTTGTTTATATTGACAGAGTCCTTAAGCTGGTGCACAAACTGAGTTTTGAATGATTCGTCACGAAGCAACGTAGTGTTAAAACGTCACTTAGGAACCCGTAACGGAATAGAGTGTATTGAAGCCAATCACTGCCTTATGGTCAGAAAGAGTAACTGGAAATAAAGAGACATCCGTAATTTTATGAAATAAGCCTCTAGAGGTAAAAAATAAAGTCAATTCAAGACAAAGATTTGTGTCCTGCCGACAGATGACTGAAGCCTCTAGTATCTGGGTTTAACATGCGCCACAAATCCACCACACCTACATTATTTGTCCATGATGCAAGGCCTCTGAAGCCTGTTTTTGTTCTGTGCTTTCAGATTGTCCAGACCTATCACAGGCATGATCCGTAACAGCGTTAAAGTCAGCACCTATGATGAATTTAAAGGCTGAAAGTTCTAAACATACTTTAGTTAACTGCTCATAAAATTCTTTATCAAGAACATTAGGAGCATAAATAGAGGCAAGTGCAATATCCTTGTTTGCTATATGCATTTTTGCAATGGCTATTTTACCTTTATTGTCTATCCATGTATCCAACACCTTAAAATGCAGGTTACGATGACAAATAATTGCCACCCTTTTAGATTTATTTGTGGCAGAGGAATGAGCAATCACTTGGAAAGATCTGTTTGATAAACGGTTCACATCCCGCCTGACTATGTGGGTCTCTTGCAACATAGCTATTTGGACTTCTCGTTTGCGAAGGAGGCCCATTATGGCGACACGCTTAACTGGATTATTTAAGCCCCTTACATTTCATTCCATTTCCATTTCAACCCATCGGTCACAATAGTGACCGTAAAAAATATTTTTATTTATAAGGCTCTAAAAATGTTACTAAGAGATTTTTCAATGCATTTTCAGTAAATATTGAAATAATACAATGTTTGGATTAAATGTGTGCAGTGTCACATGTTTCGAGTAAATTGTCACATGACCAGAGCTGTTTACTTCCTGGTTGCACCATGAGAAGAGGATGGCTGCTTCAAAGCTCCCAAAGAAAAGGTTAGTTAAGTATGTTAAAATAAACATAGGACAAAGATTTTTGGTACACATAATCTTTATGGTGTCTAGTAATGATATATGCATTTGCAATTACTCAAATTTGTTTGGTGTGTTTGCAGAATGAGTAAACATGTTAACGGTCACAATAGTGACCGGTGGGATAGCATGTTGTATCTAGGTGTATACATACTTATATACATACAAAATTCTTGTGGTACCTAGCTTTCTACTTTTTTATTTATTTTAGATTCACTTTGAGTGAAGTTCTTGATATGCTGGATGAAGGTGATGGCCCAGACAAGGCATGCAACATTGCAGTTATCCCTCAAAATGAGAAATATGCCATTCTGAGTGATTGTGATAGCGACGGGTCAGATATGGACTATGAGGGGGAGATGGGTCATTTGCCAACCAGGATGCTGAATGCAAATGCTGAACTTATGGGAACAGATGATGACAGGAACAACATTGATTATGAACTCCCCATACCCCACCCCACTGGCCCTCCCTTACCACCCGGCACTGTTGAAACACTTGTAGAGTACAGGGCCTCTACAAGCTATACCAGGCAGCCACAAGAGCCAAAGGCAAAGCTGCAGACAGTCAAAAATAAAGATAGAGACAGGAATATTATCAGTGCTGATGGCCTAACCCTCCCCACTACCCCTTCTCCACCACCCTCTACTGTTGAAGAGCCAAGGTCCTCTAACCACCAGAGGAACAAGTCTAAAGAACCTCCAAAGTCTTCTAGCTGCCAGAAAGGCCAGTCTGAGGAACCCCGGAGGTCCTCTAGCCGCCAGAGGGGCCAGTCTGAGGAACCCCCAAGGTCCTCTAGCCGCCAGAGGGGCCAATCTGAGGAACCCCCAAGGTCCTCTAGCCGCCAGAGGGGCCAGTCTCAGGAAGCCCCAAGGTCCTCTAGCCACCAGAGGGGCCAGTCTGAGGAATCCCCAAGGTCCTCTAGCCGCCAGAAGGGCCAGTCTCAGGAAGCCCCAAGGTCCTCTAGCCGCCAGAGGGGCCAGTCTCAGGAAGCCCCAAGGTCCTCTAGCCACCAGAAGGACCAGTCAGAAGGCCAATGGGCACAGCTAGAGGTGGTCAAAAATAAAGACAGAGTGTTCAAACGATCAAAGAGGCCGGCCACTACTACCATTCCTGAACACATAGTATACAGTCCAAATGCTGCCGAATGTGTCAAACAAAGTTGTCCCAGTCCAATGGATGTTTTCCTACTAATGTATCCGCCCACCCTAAGAGAGATCACTGTTGAAATGTCCAACCTCTACTCCATCCAGACCAAGGACAATCAACTGCACATGAGTATGGATGAGCTCCTTGCATTCTATGGAATCCTTCTGACATCTGGCTACAGCACTGTTCCAAGAAGACGTATGCACTGGTCACTTGACAGCGATGTGCATAATGAAAGCATTTCAAATGCAATGAGGAGAAATCGATTTGATGAAATAATGGCCTCACTACATTTTGTTGACAACACGAAGATCACCGAGGACCCATTTTTCAAGGTTAGGCCTATCTTCACAGAGCTCAACAGGTCATACAAAGTCATGCCATATCCAGAGTGGTTGTCAGTGGATGAAAGCATGATTCGATATTATGGCCGGCATGGATGCAAGCAATTCATAAAAGGCAAACCAATCCGTTTTGGTTATAAGATCTGGAGCCTTGCTTCATCCAGTGGGTACATGCATCATATGGAGCCATACGGGGGACGCCACACACTCCTCCCAGAGACTGGGTTAGGCCAGGGACCAAGTGTCGTTCTGGGTCTTGCAGACCAAGGTGAGGTGCCTCAAGGTTGTAAATTCCACCACGACAACCTCTTTACTTCCCTTGCACTCCTGGATGAGATGACAAACAGGGGATATGGGAGCTGTGGGACAATGAGGGAAAACCGTCTCTTTGATGTTCCCTTCAAACCAAAGAGGGAATTCATGCAGTTACCCCGAGGTACCTCCGAAGTTCTAACACAAGGAGAGAAGCTGCTGGTCCACTGGAAGGACAACAACATTGTCACTATAGCAACAAACATGGAGAAGAACTATACTGAGACAGTTGTCAAGCGATGGAACAAAGAGCGACGTGCCTTTGACCAAGTCCGACAGCCGCAATGCATCCAGCAATATAATGAGCACATGGGAGGTGTAGATCTTCATGATCAACAGGCCTCAAGATATAGCATCACAATCAGGTCCAAGAAGTGGTGGTGGCCCATCTTTGCATGGTCTCTCAACAGTGCCCTCGTCAACAGCTATTACTTTTACAGAGATGTTATGGGAGGGACCATTGATCTGCTCACCTTTTCACGGGTAGTGGCACAGTCTCTTATGCAAAGGTTTGGCACAAAGCCCCTGAGCCATGGAAGGAGATCTCTACTGGCTGCTACTGTTCAAGATCAGGCAAGATATGACCAAGACTCTCACTGGCCAATCAACACGGGGAATCGGTTCCTGAGATGTCGTCTGTGTGATAAATGCACCACCTATGCATGTGAAAAATGCAAGGCGCCACTGCACATTGAGTGCTTTAAGGCTAAGGAATTTCAACTGAGCACAATCAGCCATTTATGGTAAAAGAAGAAAGATAGGAAAAGGAACTGTAAACCCTTGGTCCTGCAAAAAACACAACTAACTCTGAACTATACAAATAAGAACACAAATCAAGGAGAAGATAGGGTACGCCCATGTCTATAACAGCTTCCCTGGTGAAAAATAAACCAGTAACAAGACAAACATCTCTCCCCGCTCTAATTGCTAAGACAGAGAAAAACTCTTTTAAATGGTGAGACAAATCTCCAAAGTCCCCCGTAAACAAAAATCAGAAAAAATAAATAGATAATAAATGAATTAAAAAAACAAAGCAGAAATCCAGGCAGAAATTATATTCAAAGGTAATAAAGTATTAAACAAGGTGTGGCATAAGTTACTGTATACAAAAACAAACAAACAAAAAAAAGTTTGGAGAAGAAAGTGAGGGGGGGCAGGTATATAGAGTAGTGGTAATGACTCACCTAATGCCCAGCATTATGTCGTACAAAAGTGCAAATCAGATATTACCCTTCAGAAAAGTTTTGGCATCTTTTGGGTCCTTGAATGACTTCTGGTGGCAGGGAAACCCATCTGAAAATGGATGTTCCTCTTGATAAGTTCAGCACAGATTGGGTTGAAAGCTTTCCGTGTGGCCCGGACCAGCGGAGGGATGTCAGGAGTGATGCAGAGAGGTTGGCCTTCGTATTGGAGATTCCCTCTCTCTGCGTCTAGCTTTAGACATGATCATGGCCACGTCTCTGGAGCGGTGGATCTTGATGATAACAGGACTAGGACGACCATCCGTAGGCGCACCGAGTCCTTAGTGTGCACGATCAATTGGAATGCTCGCGACAGGCAGCTCCAGTAGTTTGGGGATAAATTCCTCCAAAAACTTTATGGGATCACTTCCCTCAACTGACTCCTTAAGGTTTAAAATCCTTATATTGTCCCGTCTGGAGAGTCCCTCCAAATCTGTAACCTTTGCTGTCAGCTCTGCATTAAGTTTCTCCAGCACAGCCAGTCTCCCCCTCAGCGGGTCAACGTCGTCTTCCAAGGTGGAGATGCGTGCCTCTGATTTGGTCTGGCGTGCAGCGAGTGAGTCGGTAGCAGCAGCTACACCTTGACAATGCTATCGACTTTCTCATCCAGTCTGGTCTCAAATTTGGTGAAAGACTCGGAGAACATCTTCTGTGTGCGCTGGCCCTCTTCTGAGATAATACCTGCGATGTGTTTTAGCAGAGCCTCTGACTAGATGTCAGGTAGCGTTAGCAAACTCGTTCATCGTTCATGATGTTAGCGACACCTGAGGCCAAGGAATCTTCGGTCATTTCACGAGACTGTTCTGTTTTAGTCTGTCTGGGAGGTTTCGGCATTGTGGAGTGTCAATAAAGCACCTTTTCCAATAATTTTGTCAAGGCTAGGCGAGGTAAATGTCTAGCAGCAGCGTGTCGAGCGGGGAGAGATAAGGAAACGCGGCTGCTCACTCCGATGCCATAACCGGAAGCATGAGTTTACCAGTTAATACTGTAGTAATTTTATAAGCCCTGAGCCTATTTTATAGGCCTCGGCTCGAAATTGTATACCCATAATTAAATGAGTATATCTCTGCAACCACAAGGTCTATTTGAATACTTTTGGTTTTATAGTAAAGGGAACACTTGTGAGATTTGTTAAGATGTGTAAATATCAGTATATATGTTACTGGTGAAGAGTGAGTGAAGATGGAACACAGCACATATGAAAACATGTCAGGTTCGCCTAGAAAAAAAGGATGAGTATCCCTCTGAAAATGATGCAGCTGTAGCTCTAATCCTCTTTCAAATCATAGAACAATATGTGGACATTATGTGTGCAAAGTTTGATTCTGATAAAGTGAAGCAGAAGAAAATCAGAGAGGTTTTAGCACAGACAGTTCAGGCGAGATCTCCAAAATGGCCAGTTGGGCACAGTTTGGCACCATGTGTGCCATTTGATTTTTATCATGTACAAGACCATATAGTTCATTGTTTTATGACTAATTGTGCTCAATGCATCCAAAAACAACCGTTTTGTTCCTCTCAACAGAGACCTCACACAGTAACAGGCTGCTGAACTGAAATACAGTAGGTTTGGTTGTCCACTATGGGGGTACGCAGACCTCTATCTCCGCAACGGATTGGTCGATTTGAGTGAATGACACCTCATTTGATTCATTACAGCCAATAGAATGAAGCTATACCCACCAGAGTTAGATTGACAGCACTGACAGCCAATCAGAATCAGCAGAACGCCATCGTGGGAGAGGGGCAGGCTGCTGTATACGGAGATTGTAATGCTTCGTCTTGGGTCCTAAAGTCCGTCACAAACGCCCAGACACATTTGAATGTAATATAAGGAGTGGGTGTAACCATACACATATAAAGAGATACATTTTAATGTATTTCTGGGAGATAATGGTTGTGAAAGATCTTTAATTTGCTTAAAAACAGATTAGACGTATTTTGGTGTTGATAGGTTGAAATTCCAGTGAGCTATTTCAAAATAAAATAGATGAATATTAATAAATAAAGCTCACTGAACACTCAGTCTGTTGAGGACATTTGCATTTTTTCTGGTAAACAAATGTTTGTGAAAGCTTCATAATGACCTTATAAAAAGATGAGAAGTAGTTTGGTGTTGATAAGTTGAAATATCAGTGACTTATTTCAAAATAAAAGTGAGACATAAAATTAAGGCATATTCAATATTTTTTAATAATTTAAAAGAAAAGAAAAATGTAGGATAGAAAATATGAAAAAAAAATCATACAGATAAAGTTTGTTTTTATATTTAAATGTGATTAATGTACATGGTATTGAATAGTAAATAGTAGAGTAAGCAGTACATTTAATGCATAGTTCATAATAATAATAACAATAAAAATAACTAGAAAATTTCTACAAAATTTTGAGGGTGACTGCCTGCCCGGCGCTGCTGCCACTGCCTGCACTGCCTGGCCTTGCTTATGAAGAAACTCTGCAACAAATTTTGTCATAACAACAACAATACATGTCTAAAATTCATGTTACATTTTGACTACAGCGCCCCCTCATGGCAGAAATGGCTCAGATGTGATACTTGTACATTATGGCTGTATGTACAACATTTAGAAATGTGGTTGAAATTCCATTGTGCATTGAAGATTTTCGGCCCATCGTGTGTATTATGCCACACCCTTAAAAATTTGATGGCAAATTACAGACAAACCATACATGATATCCAAAAACGAATTGAAAAGTCTTGTTTGGAGTCATCTAAATATGACATGTACCAAATTTGGTGAAGACTGGATGAAACATGTGGCAATAGAGACAGAAAATGTGTTTAGCAGAAAATCCAAAATGGTGGCAAATTTTTAAGGCTCAAATGGACGTGACCTATACCACTTGAATTGGCTTCATCCAAGGAAGATGAGCCTCACGGTTCATGAGTTATTAACCAAAAGGTAAAATGCTTAATAACCGACCATGTGGTGGCGCTATTGAGTATGAGTGAATAATAACATGCTGTGAGACTCTTAGCCTTCTGGTAATGACAGTATTTGTGTGTTGTTGTCATTATTTTTTTGGTTGTCCAAACTGAAAAATCAGAGATTGCAATTTTACCACGGTCCCTAAATGCTCCGGTTGCCGCACGGTACTCGGAAGGACATTCAGCGTTATTCCTTTGAGTTTTCGCCACAACCACTGAGGTTGGTGAGTTGATGAGACCTGTGAAATGTCTGGCTTACTTATCTCTACAAAATAATACCAACCTGCATGGAATTGGTGCAGTTTTCATGATGCTATTAAAGTTAGAAACAGAAAAAACAAGCGAATGTCGAATATAAAACCAATTTCACCTCGCTGTTAAAGCAGCCCTGGTGTAAAGTTAGTAAAGATCACAGTATTATATTACTTTCACTTTGTCTCGGCTGCTTAAACTAAGGAAGGACAATTGGCAGATTACTAAAGTTGTGAAAATGACGCTGATTACTGTAAATAAGTGCAACAAAACCTTTGCTAATATAAGGCCAATACTTTATCAATACAGTGTTTTTTTAACCACTGCTGGCTGCTGAAAATGTCCAGCCCATCACCATTTGCTGCTTGTAAAATCCAGCCCAGTTGAATTTCTAAGTTGAATAGCCCTGCTTTAGACAGTTTGGTTGAAACCGGGCCCGGCGCCATGACAGTTTAACACAGCGGTCTCCCGTACCGTCATATATAATTACATTGTTTGTTTCAAGTCATAAACAGTTCTGTAAGTGGAAGAAATAAGAATAAATTATTAGTAGTATTAGTCATTCTTCATATAATGTTGTGTTACGGTCGGGATTGGTTGTGCAGAGTATGAAACACCTTAATCCTTTGTTATTTGCGGTTCAGAACCGTGGACAGCGACGTTAGTTGCGCGTTATTATGTTTGAGCCTCACGGCGCACTGTATGCTATGTGGTTTAAGTTAGTTTTCGGTTTATCGTTCTATCAATTTACTTCGCGACAGTTTATTAGCAGGTAAAGATGGATATACGAACGTGGTTTTCCAAAAAAAACAAAACAAAAACGAAAACACTACAGAAGAGACTGCAGCCGTGACCAGGGGCTCCGCCAGGGATTTTGGGCCCCATGTAAAAAAATCTTACTGGACCCCCCCATAGCCGGCCGCTAGGCCGGCGGAAAATTTTGATACTGTTTTACATGAAACTATGCATTTTAATGATATTTTTGACTATCATTCCCATATTTGTGAAAAGAAACACATGACAGTTACTTGGTAGGGGAAGCACTGAAAATACAATGAATACATTTTGTTTTAAGTAAAGGTGTTTTCAGATATTTGACCAAAAATAACAAAGGGAAATGTGATTTTACTCCCAATACTCCACTACTCACTGTCTCCCTCTTGTAGCCCCACATGCAGGTCTAATTTATCTCCAAAACTGTAGACTCACAGGTGATGGCAATAGATTTGTGGTGAAAAAATACATATATGAGGCTATATGGTTGTTGCTATTTAATCTTCTGATTTCCAGATAATGTAAACATTTCTGTGATTGGATTGAGAGCAGTCACCCAGTCTGCACGCACTACAAATGTTCTCTGTTCCCACTGCAAAGCAGGGGGCTGAGAGTCCCAAACTACTGACCAAACATTATATTTCAGTGATAGCTGATGCTTTTTAAACCATTAAAATCGTTCTGAAATAAATACAGACTCTAGGCTTTTTTTTTTTTATTTCAGAACGATTTTTTATTCTTTAATGTTTTTTCTCCTTAATAATCGATTAATTCAAGACACAGCTGCTCACCTCCTTTCTCAGGGGGTACTTGGGCTTGTTCAGGTGGGGCAGGTGGGGGCTGACAGACGGCTGCTGCTGCTCTTGGCGTGGCTGTTGGGAACATGCGTCATTTTTTGAGCAGAGCAGCTAAACGTTTGCCTGCATTGATTATTGAACTAAAACAACAGTGACATGTATAAATCCAGAGTTTTCTACAGAATATGGGCTAATATGGGGAGAAAAGTTGGCTAGCTTATAAACTATGGACAAAGTTAGAAATAGACAACAGGCTAATGTTCCAGAACTTTCCATCACATGAACCAACAGATCCACCTTGCCTGTGAAAGATCTGGGTGACAAACTGTCGACCCTTTGCTTCTTTCTCCTGTCTGAGCTTTTCTTCTTTTCTTTTTTTGCTCCCTAACTTCTGAGGCATCCTGCCCTCTCTGTCTCCACTCGCTATCTGTGAAAAGTTACGCAGCTGTCTGACGGAGCAGGTGGACTGAACCATTTTATGTATATAGAGGGGGGGGGCTGGCATTGAGAAATGTTTCCAAAACAAATAAACTTAGTGTTACCAATACATTGTAAATAAATTATATGTGTGATTGTAAGTTTATTACTGAGTGTCATATTATTTTGTCAGTATTATGATTGTATTAGGGGCCTCTCTGGGCCCCTGTCAATCATGGGCCCCTAGAATCCTTCTCCTTATTCTCCCCTTTTCGGCGCCCCTGATTAAGTGAATTAACCATTCTCCTCTTTGTAAAATATTTAGTCTCAGAGCAAACATATACTTCCTGTGTGCTGTATGTTAATAATCATTTTCTTCATGTCTTCCTCTCTGTCTGTAGGGGGATGGCTGAGTAGCCTTTTTATTGGCACTCCAGGTAAGATACACTCTTAGCTGCAGTTCATTTGAAAAGTCCAACATATAAACATGATGTAGATACAGTTATACAGTGCATTGATCAGAAGTGGGCAGTAACAAGTTTCATTGAGTCCATCACATGTAAGGTGTTGTCACTGCTGTAGATCATTCCTGTTTACAGAGAAATGTGATCCAGCTGGTCTCAGCCATTATAGACCAATCTCAGTTCTACCTGTAATGGAAACAGTGTTGGAAAAAACTGTTGAATCATTTGGTCAGGCATGTTTTACATACCTATAAGTATGTGTTTAGAAAGAACCTCTCCACCATCTTGGCTGTCTCTTAGTTTGTCAGAAGAAATGAGAAGTGATTAAGAGAGAGGAAAACACTATGAGAATCCTCTTGGACTTATCTAAAGCCTTTGATACTGTCAGTCATCCCATTCTTCTCCAATAACTCTCCCATCTTGGAGGAAATACAACTGAGTCGCTCTGGTTTTTGAGTTACCTCAAGGAAAGGTGTTTCTAATAATGATAATGATGATGACATTCGTCCATCCCATGTTACATCACTTGTGGAGTACCTCAGGAAGTGGTCCCTGGGCCATGATCTTTAATTCAAACACATGAAGAAGATTTGAAGAAACGAAATTACGTTTCAACCAGGCCCGGCGCCAGGATGAAGTTACTGAGGGGGCAATTAAAAATTGCGAGGGGGCAAATCTTTTTCATATAGTGCAACACAGATGGCATCATAAGACCATTGATTCAAATAATGTATTTATTAAGATTTCATGAACTAGGCCTATGTCTGAACAACAAAAATCAAAAGACCAAAACAGAACCTGGTCTGCTGCTCATGACAAAGCATGCTCTCTTTCCCTCTCTCGTCGACCAACTTCACCTCCCTGGCCCTGCTTGTCGCTTCTTTCTGGAAATTAATACAATAGAGACAAATAGAGTTAGGACTGAAAGTACTATTTACAATACAAGCACAAAAAGTAAGCAAGACTGAACCGATGTGTTCTGTCTATCTCTCCTCCACCGCTCCGCTCCATTTCAGAACCAGGGACAGCGCCGCGCAGCTGCGATAGACGTGTGTGACATAGAACGGCGGTTCCCAAACTTTTTTTTGGCCGTGCACTCCTTCAAATTCCTGACATAGCACTCCAAATGCCCGACACATGAAAAAAGGCGATGTGATTTTCAGCCCTTTACATTACCCTTTACATCAGGGGTGGTGGTGGTGGGTAGGGCCACATTCTGACAGCTATAGGCCTTTTTCTGTCAGATATTGTCCATTCCTAATCTATAGACATGTCCTGTGATTTCATTTCCTTAAGGAAATGAAATCACAGGACAGACCTATGATGATACAAGACAGCGGTCCTGAAATGTGTGTTTCTCTTCTATAATAAACATTCTATATCTCGGAGGCGACGTCTTTTACAGAGCTCATAGAACATAGACAAATAAACCAGCTAAATTGTGTCTCCTACCTTTCCTCAGTACAGTTGCAGCCTCCTTGTTTTTGTATTGAACTTTCTGAGCAAGCGACCCTTCCAGTCTTCCTCCCGACATCGTCTCGTCAGATCAATTTCAAACGCCAGCTGGATCAAGTGTGCTTTTCGCGGGTGTAGCATGCTTCGTCTGTGCTTACTGAAGACACTGGTCAACGTTGAAAACGTCTTCTCGCATGTCGCTGAGGATGCGCCGAACGTCACTCCATGCCTCAGTGCAGCAAGCACACTGGGCATGGCAGTGAGAGGCCCAGAGTAGCGCTGCAGGATGGTAGCAGGGGTCCATTTAGCCTCAGTGGATCGGGCCATTTCAGTCTGCAAAAAATGTCATTCGACAGTGAACTCTGACTCCACCAAAGTGGTGTTGGTGAGCTCCAGCAGCAGCGACTGAATATTCCAGCCAATTCCTTCCATTAAACAAGCTGCTATTGAATGAGCGCTGGGTTTTATTAAATATCCGGGTAGGGTAGGTTTTCTGGCGCACCTGGGCTGGCTCATATGTCCCCAGAATATCAGGAGCCATTGGAGGTGGGGAGGGCTGTGCGCCCATTCTGACCGCGCTCGCCGCTGGCGCTGGGTCCGGGGTAACATCTGGAGCTGAAGTTGACGTGACCAGTGGCTCCAGCAGCAGAAGTACTTTGGCGGCTGAACTTCACCGGTCAACTTCAGCTCCAGATGTTACCCTGGGCCCAGCGCCAGCGGCAACACCACTTTGGTGGAGTCAGAGTTCACTGTCGAATGACATTTTTTGCAGACTGAAATGGCCCGATCCACTGAGGCTAAATGGACCCCTGCTACCATCCTGCAGCGCTACTCTGGGCCTCTCACTGCCATGCCCAGTGTGCTTGCTGCACTGAGGCATGGAGTGACGTTCGGCGCATCCTCAGCGACATGCGAGAAGACGTTTTCAACGTTGACCAGTGTCTTCAGTAAGCACAGACGAAGCATGCTACACCCGCGAAAAGCACACTTGATCCAGCTGGCGTTTGAAATTGATCTGACGAGACGATGTCGGGAGGAAGACTGGAAGGGTCGCTTGCTCAGAAAGTTCAATACAAAAACAAGGAGGCTGCAACTGTACTGAGGAAAGGTAGGAGACACAATTTAGCTGGTTTATTTGTCTATGTTCTATGAGCTCTGTAAAAGACGTCGCCTCCGAGATATAGAATGTTTATTATAGAAGAGAAACACACATTTCAGGACCGCTGTCTTGTATCATCATAGGTCTGTCCTGTGATTTCATTTCCTTAAGGAAATGAAATCACAGGACATGTCTATAGATTAGGAATGGACAATATCTGACAGAAAAAGGCCTATAGCTGTCAGAATGTGGCCCTACCCACCACCACCACCCCTGATGTAAAGGGTAATGTAAAGGGCTGAAAATCACATCGCCTTTTTTCATGTGTCGGGCATTTGGAGTGCTATGTCAGGAATTTGAAGGAGTGCACGGCCAAAAAAAAGTTTGGGAACCGCCGTTCTATGTCACACACGTCTATCGCAGCTGCGCGGCGCTGTCCCTGGTTCTGAAATGGAGCGGAGCGGTGGAGGAGAGATAGACAGAACACATCGGTTCAGTCTTGCTTACTTTTTGTGCTTGTATTGTAAATAGTACTTTCAGTCCTAACTCTATTTGTCTCTATTGTATTAATTTCCAGAAAGAAGCGACAAGCAGGGCCAGGGAGGTGAAGTTGGTCGACGAGAGAGGGAAAGAGAGCATGCTTTGTCATGAGCAGCAGACCAGGTTCTGTTTTGGTCTTTTGATTTTTGTTGTTCAGACATAGGCCTAGTTCATGAAATCTTAATAAATACATTATTTGAATCAATGGTCTTATGATGCCATCTGTGTTGCACTATATGAAAAAGATTTGCCCCCTCGCAATTTTTAATTGCCCCCTCAGTAACTTCATCCTGGCGCCGGGCCTGGTTGAAACGTAATTTTGTTTCTTCAAATCTTCATGTGTTTGAATTAAAGATCATGGCCCAGGGACCACTTCCTGAGGTACTCCTTAAGTGATGTAACATGGGATGGACGAATGTCATCATCATTATCATTATTAGAAACACCTTTCCTTGAGGTAACTCAAAAACCAGAGCGACTCAGTTGTATTTCCTCCAAGATGGGAGAGTTATTGGAGAAGAATGGGATGACTGACAGTATCAAAGGCTTTAGATAAGTCCAAGAGGATTCTCATAGTGTTTTCCTCTCTCTTAATCACTTCTCATTTCTTTTGACAAACTAAGAGACAGCCAAGATGGTGGAGAGGTTCTTTCTAAACACATACTTATAGGTATGTAAAACATGCCTGACCAAATGATTCAACAGTTTTTTCCAACACTGTTTCCATTACAGGTAGAACTGAGATTGGTCTATAATGGCTGAGACCAGCTGGATCACATTTCTCTGTAAACAGGAATGATCTACAGCAGTGACAACACCTTACATGTGATGGACTCAATGAAACTTGTTACTGCCCACTTCTGATCAATGCACTGTATAACTGTATCTACATCATGTTTATATGTTGGACTTTTCAAATGAACTGCAGCTAAGAGTGTATCTTACCTGGAGTGCCAATAAAAAGGCTACTCAGCCATCCCCCTACAGACAGAGAGGAAGACATGAAGAAAATGATCATTAACATACAGCACACAGGAAGTATATGTTTGCTCTGAGACTAAATATTTTACAAAGAGGAGAATGGTTAATTCACTTAATCATCATAGAGATAGTCCTCATGTGTTAAAGTGTTTAAACAAACTGTTTCTGAAATGTTCAAATGTGGTTTAATAAAACACAACAGTGAGACTGCTGGGAATGCTTTACATAAAACACAAAGGCATTAGGGTGTAACAGAACTACAGGACTATATAAAAAGACATCATCACTTCATTTAAGAAAATATTTGGAGGATTTAAAGCTTCTCTTAAACAACCTGTCCAATCTATCAATCAGCACAATACAATTTACTGAGAGAAGAAACATCCTTACATGAGCCTTGACCTGGTGCCATCTTGCAGCTGTCGTAGATCTGCAGCAAACAGAAGAACGAATGGACCCTTTATATATCAGGGACCCTCCCTGTTTCATGAACCACATGACTTACAAGAAATGTACTTGATTCTCATCAACCAGGATGTGTGTGTTTGTTGGGGTGGGATTGTATTGCTGTCTTTGTGAGGACCATTTTCAGTGTTAAACCACTGGGGGGCGGTCATGAGGCCCTCTTCATTCTAAGGAACGTTCAAGATATAAATTTATGAAGAGAAACGTCTCAGGATAAGGACACAGTGAAGACCTGAACACAAGCTATTGACAAACAAGTTCCTATAAATATCAATAAACCTCATCTCTGATGGAATATTTACATTTCCATTACAGCTCGTTCCACAGCTGCCAGCCACTGCTGGCTCCCTCAATACTGGACCAATTTCAAATGTTCACATTGGTCTCTTTGATCAATTTACATGGTGAAATAGGGTCCAGGTTAAAGTTATCCTTTAAGCATACATTCACTCAGTGAAAGTCACAGTGCTGACTCATCAGACTCTGGTGAGTTTCTTGTAAGTCATGTGGTTCATGAAAGAGGAGGAACCCATTATCTATAAAAGGCTCATCATTATTCTGTTTGCTGCAGATGTCAGATCTACCACAGCTACAGGAAGGACGAGCAAGAGAGAAACTTTGGTAAGGATGTTTCTGTCAAAGTATTTTGTTGTGATGATTGATAGACTGGTTTATATATATATATATAAATGTTTGTGTGTGTGTGTGTGTGTGTGTTTTCAGTAAAGCTATTAATACTCTTAATTCTGTCCTCAGACTAAGTGTAGTAACATGAACTTAAATAACCTTTACAGTAAAGTGTACATGTCAGAGAGAAGTTTTTATACAGCACGCTGCTTTTTATTTCAGTTGAGTAGATTTTTAGAGAAAAAGTATTACTTTTACTCTGTTATATACATTTTTATATATTCATCATGTTTCTTTTAGTAAGGCAATATCACACTGGAGAGGAAGTGCTGTTTTAGACTAATGAATATTATCAGTTTAGGTAAAGTTGGCGAGAGATTGACAGATTCGCAGTTCAATAAATCATCGCTGAAACATCTTTGAGACACACATCACGGCCCTATGTAACCATAGTAACACAGAGAAGATACTGCAACCCCGTTTTCATCCAGACGAACGATCTTTATGATCGGTGGGTGGCATTGCTTCCTATGTGCATCCCGTCTGCAAATTGCAAAGCGGAAAACGGCTACATTGATAACAGTCAATAACTTTGCTTTTTTTAAATGAAAGGCCACCAAACTTAAGTCACACACCCATGACCGCCCCCCAGTTACCATGCCACTCTCGTGGGCATGGACCCAGAGGCAGTTTGTTACCAAATGATGTCAGTATATTTTGCATGTTTGTAAAAGGGGTGGTTTGTTTGTTTACAGGGGAAAATATCTTCAGAATATTGCAATATACACAGAAATGTTATCCCCTTTATTGGAAATAAATTCCAGTAATTTAATGGGTATCGACCCTATTCAATATGGTGCCACCAAAAATGATTATTTCCAATTAAAGTCAATAGCTCCACCATTCTTGTGTGTAGCAACACCATGTTCACGTCATGCATGAATGGATGGTCCATGGTCCTACTAC
Source organism: Cephalopholis sonnerati (assembly GCA_019142605.1). NCBI lineage: Eukaryota > Metazoa > Chordata > Actinopteri > Perciformes > Serranidae > Cephalopholis > Cephalopholis sonnerati. Next base: position 42,649,253 of record JAGQAX010000012.1, read on the forward strand.
AGCCACTACATTCAGATATATTTACTCTGTGTAATTTTAGCAAATTCTTATTTCCAAAAAAAGTCAATAGCTCGACCATTCTTGTGCGCAGTGACATCAAACTCAAATCATGTATGTATGGTCTGTCCATGGTCCTATTACAACCATTAGTTTCAGGAAATTTGACTTAACATATTTTTGACCATTCTTACATGTTGTGCCACCAGATTCAATTCAAGCAATTCAAGCATTCTTGCGTGTAGTGAACATTAAAGTGTGAAGTGATTTTGGGGGGACTACACTGCATAGTATTGAATCTATTGAATAATTTTCCTGATAAAAATTCCACAAAATTATGACAAAGCATATTCCTCCAAACTGAGTGTTGTAGTATGATCAGCAGGAGACCATTAACATGTGAAGTGACTTTTGGGGGACACTAGTCAAGTCAAGTCAAGTCAAGTTTATTTATAGAGCACAATTCGTACACAGGGTAATTCAAAGTGCTTTACAGATACATAAAATTACAAGAAGGCAGATAAAATCATTACATAAAAACATAAAATAATCATTGGTTAAATTAAAAGCATAACAAGTGCAGATAGAGTACTTTCAGTTGTCGTATGCACACCTAAATAGAACTGTTTTCAGCCTGGATTTGAACATTGTCAGAGTTGAGGCCTGTCTCACATCTTCTGGAAGACTATTCCAGATTTTAGCTGCATAACACTGAAACGCAGCCTCACTTTGTTTAGTCCTGACTCTGGGTACCACCAGTTCATATGGCTCTAGCATGTCAGAGATGTACTTTGGTGCTAGACCATGAAGAGACTTGTAGACAAGTAGAGCTGTTTTAAAGTCTATTCTCTGAGCGACAGGAAGCCAGTGCAGAGACCTAAACACTGGACTAATATGGTCATATTTCCTGGTTCTAGTCAGAACTCGAGCAGCAGCATTCTGGATGTACTGCAGCTGTTTTACAGCTCGTTTAGAGAGTCCAGTGAGCAGGCCGTTACAGTAGTCTAACCTGCTGGAGACAAATGCATGGATCAGTCTCTCCAAGTCTGGTTTAGACACTATTCCTTTAATTCTGGCAATGTTTTTTAGATGGTAAAAAGCTGCTGATGTTATTGATTTAATGTGGCTGTTAAAGTTCAAGTCTGAGTCCAATATTACCCCTAGATTTCTAACCTGATTATTAGCTTTTAAAGAGAGAGTCTCAAGGTGACTGATAACACTTTCTCTTTGTTTCTGTGGGCCACAGACAATGATTTCAGTTTTGTCTGAGTTTAGCTGGAGAAAATTGTTTTGCATCCACGCACTGATCTGTTCAATGCAGTGACAGAGTGTATCTAGGGGCCCATGTTCACCTGCCGTCAGTGACACGTAGATCTGAGTGTCATCTGCATAGTTGTGGTAGGACACATTATAGCTGCGCATTAGCTGTACAGATTAAACAATCGGAGTCCCACGATTGACCCCTGGGGAACCCCCCAGGTTATAGCCATTTGGTCTGAGACACAGTTACCAATTTCAACAAAGTACGTCCTGTCCTCGAGATAGGACTTGAACCAGTTCAGAGCAGTACCAGAGATTACACTGCATAGTATAGAAACTATTGAATGATTTTCTCCAAAACAATTCAGCAAAATTATGACAAAGCAAATTCCTCCAAACTGAGTGTTGTAGTATGATCAGCAGGAGACCATTAACATGTGAAGTGACTTTTGGGAGACTACTCTGCATAGTATTGAAGCTATTGAAAAATATTAATAAAATTCAGCAAAATTATGACAGAGCATATTCCTCCAAACTGAGTGTTGCAGTATGATCAACAGGAGACCATGAAAGTTTGAAGTGATTTTTAGGAGACTACACTGCATAATATTGAATCTATTGAATAATTTTCCTAATAAAAATTCCGCGAAATTATGACAAAGCATATTCCTCTAAACTGAGTGTTGTAGTATTATCAGCAGGAGACCATTAATGTGTGAAGTGATTTTGCGGACACTACACTGCATAGTATTGACATTATTGAATGATTTTCTCCAAAACAATTCAGCAAAATTATGACAAAGCAAATTCCTCCAAACTGAGTGTTGTAGTATGATCAGCAGGAGACCATTAATGTGTGAAGTGATTTTGCGGACACTACACTGCATAGTATTGACATTATTGAATAATTTACTCCAAAAAGTTCCCTCAAATTATGAAAAAGCATATTTCCCCAGACTGAGTGTTGTAGTTTTACCCACTAGAGACTCCTGGTGGTTGAAATGAAGGTAGTGGTACTACACTCTGTAATAGTGAAGTTATTGAATCATTTACCGAATAAATAAATCAGCAAAATTATGAAAAAACATATTTTCCCAAATTGAGTGATGTAGTATGATCAGCAGTTGACCATTAACGTGTGAAGTGATTTTGGTGACACTGGACTGCGTAGCATTGCCATTATTGAATAATTCTGTTACATCTCTTTTTGGTGTTGCACTTTGTAGACGGTCCCTACGCACTCGGTTCACAGTCGGTTGTGCATAGAGATCAATGTCACCGGCCGAGCCCAAAAGACGGCTTGTTCTGATGAATTTTACACTGTAGCTTGTTTTCTACCTTACCAAGGTGAGAGCGTAGTGTCGTATGTGCTTCAACATCTTGTTTATGAGTTATTGACCCGCGAAGTCACGGCTGTAATTTGGTCATTGGAGATAATTAAGGCGTGCTGACCGTTAGTCAAACGGCACCACCTCTCCAGAAATATTGCTTTTAAACAACAGTCATTTATTAGTTAACCCAGATTATGATTTGTTCATTTTAACAGTTCCTCAACTGGACTGAGACTGGACTGTTGCCAAGCAACACATTTAACATTCCTGCATACAGCTTTGTGTGACTGCAGTCAAGCCAGCGCCCACTTGTTTTGTGGTGCGCATATATACTAGGCATTGCGGTACGGGTGCAGAAGGACTACTTTCAAAATAAAAGTAACCTTCTTGTGGATGTGATCTCACATTGATTCAGTCAGCCTGTCTCAAGGTGTGTTTGTGAATCAATGAATAAATCAGTTAATCAATTCATCTATTAATTATTTAAATGAAATAATAGGAAGGAAAACAATCCATACAATAAATATAAAAGAATCTTCAGTATTTCAATCTAAATTCAGAAAAATATTAAAAGGAAACTACCTGTTTCCACAGACCAATTATGGTTCAGAGTGACAGTACTCCACCTCAGAGTGTCACTCACACAGTATCAGGGAGGTCTGATGCAGACTTTCAAAATTAAAGCCCTGAGAAAAGTCTATATAGAGAGAGACTATGAATACTGTCCCCATGTGTATTTGGCAGGTTTTGTAAACAGGAGATGATGACTTGTCATTTCATCACAAATAAATACAGGTGTGTGTTCACTTCTTTGCCTGAAAGGTAAACCTAAAAAATTCAAATCATATCCACAACAAATAAAAGACTTTCTAATTTAATAACAGGTAACTAGTTACTCCCCAAATGATGGCATATAATAAACAGGGCAGTTAAAGTAAACATTGGAAATCAGTATTCAGTCAGTGAAACTTTGAAGGTTAATCACACCTGTAAACTGCCTCTGTAGTTTATCCATGCTAAGTCTCTGAGGCTGAGACAGTGTGTCTGAATCCTGTCCTGATCATCCTGCAGCATGAGATTAACACTGAAATCCTCTCTGTTTGGATATTATAGACAGAACTGGTGAAGGTAACCAGCCCAAAGGTGGAGGCAGCTGTTATTATGGTGGTGGACCAAACTTACAGGTTAGTTCACTTCCTGTATGTCCTTGACCAGTGTGACCATAGATGGGACTCAGCCAATCAGAGCTGAACACATTCACTGGTTTTACAAATGAACTAACAGAACAGTTTGTTTAGATCCTGAAAATCCTCTAATAAATTAAATGCATGTAAATAAATTACATTTAATTATTGTACTATTATTTATTTATTTATTTATATACAACTAAACTGCAACATTAAGTTTGTGTTGACAGAAACAATGTTTCAGTAAAATGTTTTCTGACAACATATTTTATCTCAACGTGCTGCTGCCACAACCCAGCCCTATGGATGGATGGATGGATGGATGGATGGATGGATGGATGGATGGATGGATGGATGGATGGATGAATGGATGATGGGTGGATGGATCGATGGATGGATGAATGGATGGATGGATGAATGGATGATGGATGATGGATGGATGGATCGATGGATGGATGGATGAATGGATGATGGGTGGATGGATGGATGGATGGATGATGGGTGGATGGATGGATGGATGGATGAATGGATGGATGGATGAATGGATGATGGATGATGGGTGGATGGATCGATGGATGGATGGATGAATGGATGATGGATGATGGATGGATGGATGGATGATGGGTGGATGGATGGATGGATGGATGGATGAATGGATGATGGATGATGGGTGGATGGATGGATGGATGGATGGATGGATGATGGGTGGATGGATGATGGATGGATGGATGGATGGATGGATGGATGGATGGATGGATGATGGGTGGATGGATGGATGGATGGATGGATGGATGGATGGATGGATGGATGATGGGTGGATGGATGAATGGATGATGGATGGATGGAGGATGGATGGAGGATGGATGGATGGATGGATGGATGGATGGATGGATGATGGATGGATGGATGGACTTTGTAGCTGCTTTAAAGCAACCTGGTCTCCCTCCATAGTCGTCTGGCTCTTCATCAGTGACGTCTGCCTTCAGACACTGACAAAAACAGTCGTCCTTTCATGTTGGCATGACACACGTTATATATCCGTTATTCTATAATGGTGCCCTGTGACATCAGGAGGAAACACAGCAGGACAACAATGACAGTTAAGGTGGTGTAAGTCTGATTAGGGCAGGTGTGAGGGGTGGATGGGTCAAACAGCCACTGACTTTAACCCAGGAGGTCGGTGTTCACTTCCTGTAAGACTGTAAAACCAAACCCTGTTCTTTTTTCATAAACCCAACCACATCTGTGTGTTGTTAGTTACTCTCCTCCACTGACAGTAATGTATCCATTACACTGTAATTTACCTTTGTACTTTCTGTTTTTATTCACATGTTTTCATCTCTGTGTGTGTTCTGTGTTTCAGGAAATAAAGGAACTCAAGGAGGTTCTACAGAAACTGAAAAACAGGGTGTCAGAAGAATGTTTTAAACGTATGTACAATATTTATTATCATTGTACACTATCGTGTCATTTTATTTTTTTACAAAAACTAATTATATACATACACTTAAAAATACAAAAATGTATGAAGTACATAAATAAGTAGTCTTTAAGCATGTATTCTCTTTGTAGGTGCTGAACGTTTGACAGACTGCTCCATCAACAAAACTCCGACTGACCCGAAGGAGCTTTCACAATTCTTTACTCTGTTAGAGAAAGAATTACCCCAGAAAGAGCCAGGGATGTGTGAGTGATTTATCTACTATATTATTATTATTATCATTATTATTATTATTATTATTATTATTATTGTTAGTAATAATAATAATAATAATATCCACATTTTCAACAAAAAAGTATTAATTTCCTTGATTTTTTGAATGTTTAATTTATCCAAATTAGCATAATAAAGTCTGATGTTTTTTGACTTTGAACATTGATAACTGAGTGGCCATCTTCTTAGCAGCATATGGAACAAAAACAGCTCCTTATCCAACATCAAATGTAGTATTGTAGTATTACACAAACCAACAAAGACACAATTCTGTTTATGAAATAAAGAAAAAAAGATTAAGGATAAAAACTCATCATCATATTATGAGTTAAAGTGAACTATATGTTGCTTAGGAAGTGTATGCAGATGACATTTTTAAACACTAAACATATGATGAGTTTATTGAATGTGATGCTTAGTTGTAGCTTTGATGACCCAACAGTCGCCTTTATGAAGTAGTTAAATACACTGCTAAAAAAATGAAGGGAACTTTTGAATCACACGTCAGATGCTGATGAACAAATGACTACTGTATCAAATATTTACTGATATAATTTGTTGAGGACAAAATGATGTAACAACAGTCAGTGGAAACTAAACTCATCGACCCACTGAGGGCTGGATTCAAAATGAAAATCAAACATGTAAATCACAGGCTGATCCAACGTGTGAGAATTTGATCACATCAACTCATCATGTGACTCAGCAGTGTGTACGGCCCCGCCTGTCTGTATGACCTCCTGACAACATCTGGGCTCCTGATGAGTCGGAGGATGGTGTCCTGGGGAATCTCCTCTCAGATCTAGATCAGGGCATCAGTGAGCTCCTGGACAGTCTGTGGTGGAAGCACCGATACAGAACGTCCCAGAGGTGCTCTGCTGGATTTAACTGACTTCCTGTCAGACTGGGACCATCAATGTTTCCTTCATTTTTTTGAGCTGTGTATTTAAATTAGCTCCACCTCAAACACCTGCAACAGTAATAATATTGCAGTAACATAATTTGTATAAGTTTATAAGTCATGCGAGATTTTTTCTCTTTTACTGCTGATCATTTAAATAACACCTAACTTAACTGAAGTATTATTTTGAGCGCAGGACTTTGTAACAAAGTCATTTGACAGTGTGGTATTATCACTCTTAGTCAGAGGGGGACACCACCTAAATGTTCTGGTCCAGGACAGTTCAATCAATGTCAGTGAACATGAGCTGCTCTCTCTCAGAGCCAGAAACCAGGGGAGGAAGTGTTGAACTTGTGATGTCATCAGGTATAAAGTCTGCAGCTGCTCGAGACACAATGAATGGAGAATAATATAGTTTGATCTTTTTGTTCTCAGCGCTGAAACAGAAAATGTCTCTGGTATATGTCTATGAATGTCTGTTCATTGTCCAGTGAGCAGCTCCAGACTTTATACCCTATGACATCACAGATTAAAGTTTTAGCACTCTGTATTTTGGATTGAGGAGAGAGTTGCTCATGTTTATTCATATTTTGGGACTGTTTTAGACCAGAGGAATCACATGGATGAATTTTAAACAATGGGCAGAGTTCCCCTTTAGGTAAATGATCCAAATACTTCCTCCACCTCAGAAACCTCACTCACCCTCTTTTATCACCAGGTTCTTTAAGTTTTGAAATTTATTCATGTGTCACTGTTTGTTTATCTTTCAGCAAGGTTGGGTTTTCCATTTGGTTGGTTCTATTCACCTAGAGTGAAGGTGTTCTCTGTCGTCACTGGTCAGACGTTTGGTGCTGATCAGGTCATACTGACACAACTGACGAAGAGTGTAGCGGTGGAGACCAGAAACCTGCAGGAATGTGATGTCATCATCGTCTTCTGTTCAGTCAAGTCTCGTGTTGGATCAGATGTGGATGCAGCCATGAGACAGTATCCAGGTAATGGATGGACTTATTTGAACTTATTGTGAAATCCTCACAGTTTGTCCAGGAGTAACACTCAGTCTGTTTCCATGACGACAGAGAAAACAGATGTATGTAAAATCCATGTGAACATGTTAGTGTGAGTGAGATGGTCCTAAAGTGAATGAGTCACAGTGGGACTAACACACCCAGATCATGTGACTCCTGCATGTATACAGTCAGTCAGACCCAAACTGGCCGAGGCGCTCTGAGCATGCTCCACAGTTTCCGCCCCGGGCTTTGACCCGGAAGTCCAATAGCATTAAATGTGTAAGAGAAGAAGAAGCCGGTAACAACATGGAGAAATCTACATCCAGAGCCGTGACTTTTTGGACGGACCAAATGTACAGAGCTGTAAAGTTGTCCACCATGGTACCAGTTAGCTGCTAGCTAACCCTAGCTAACTTGTTTGTCCATTGTTTGGTCTGTGACGTAATAGGTCAACAGGAAAAAGGTCCAATACTAACAAGCTGAAAGGGGGCATATCTCCACCTATCAGAGAGGAGTCGCACATACTGAGGCCTCCCGTGCTTGTATACTGGGACAAGGACAGGAGTCCAGTTAAATGTCCTCGTCCAGCTGGGACTGTAGCTCCACTTCACTGTGACTGGAGACAGACTGACTGACTCCTGCTCACACATGTAGAGAAACAGAGTCCATGTTCTGTGTGAAGCTTAAATTCTGTTTCTGAGGCTTCTCTTCAGCCTCAAGAATCAAACTGACCACGAGCGATACGACCTCATCGGTCACATGGTCCATTTGGTCTGTCAGTCTGGGGTCTTCCTCATGTGTTGGCGGGGTGTGTGGGCTTTCACATGTCTGTGTCCAGGAGCCTGTTCCAGGTCCAAGTGATGAATGAATGAATGAATGAATGAATGATGGTCTAAGTTGCTCCTACCTGTGTTGACGAACACTTCTGTGATCTAACATTCTCTGCTGCGTGTTCCTCTTCACAGGAAGTCTGTTTCTAACCTTTGTCTTCTTCTCTGGTGTTTCAGTGTCATCTGGAAATACACCAGTTATTTTGGTGCTGATGTATCACACCAGAGATCACGACTTTTCACCTGATGTGACAAAGTGGTCAGAAACCTATCGGAACATCAAGATGGTCACTCACATTCTCTTCCATGAGACTCAGCAGGGATTACTGTCCAACTGTTCAAGAAATGACCAGGCCATCCAAGAAATACAAAGCAACTTAAAGAGATTCAGAAAATGGTGAAAATGATCTTTGACCTAACAGTGAGTCAGGTTGGTTAGTTTGATGCCTGGATATAAAAGAATGAAATAAGGAAAGCAGAAATATCATTTGATCCACAGTCCAGAGTCATAGTTTGTTTCATGTCCTCCTAAATGACTCAGATATTTCATCAACAGTCGTGTTGATCAGAACAAAATGTAAAAACCACTGTTGAACTTTATGAATCGTCTGCAGGTTCATTTGTCTGTGGTCTGGTTTGGTACTGTCACACAGCAGATATAACAGAAATACTCTGATTTAACCTTCATATCAATGTTCTGTGAATGTTCTGTTGGTTTGTCTTTAACCCTTCGTCTCAGATCTTTGCTTCACAAATCAAAGTGTGAACTGATTTCATGTTGATTTAATAAAAAAGATTTGCTGTCTCCTGATTTTTGTTCTTATTTAAATTGAAAGACATGATTCAGATCTGTAGATGTCCCCAATACACATCAGCAGCATTATTATTACTACATAACAATCACAAGCACAGTTTTACTTTACATTACCTATACACACACAACCTACACAATATATTATTATGATGTTTGCACTGTTACCTATAACACCACATTATACTACTGCTACCACTACAAATGACAATAATAACAATCACAAGTTTCTACAGTATTTGTGTTATTACCTGTATCACTACATAATATTACAGCAACATTTGTATTATTGTTGGTTTATATTATATCATACTTTTCCATACAGTTCCATTGTCTTGTGTTTACTTCACACAAACTCTACATGACATTATATACTCCACAGATTTTTATGTATATAGTCCTCATGTTGATTAAATACATTTATCTATAAATATATTTAGGGTATTTTATACATAGTTGACACATGCACTACTAAACTTCTTTTTCACAAATATTTACACTGGTCACGTGTACAGTCTGAAGTATTGTAATACTTATATTGTTCTGTGTATATCTTTCATGTTTAATTCATCTTTAATCTCTGTAAATTATTTAATCTTTTGTATTTATTTCATTCAGAGTTCTTACAGGTTTTAAATTGAAAACACATTGTGATCTTGTCAAAGATAAAGTTGTTTGCTCTCTCTGGTGAACAGACTGTGATGGAGACTGATATTTACTGTTACTGATCTATAATAAGTGGATTAAGGACAGGACATGGAGGGAGGTGGAAACACGTCTTTGTTCAGTTAATAGAGCCCAATATGTACGTATGTTATCATGATCGGTGTGAGATGTTTCATGTGTTAAATAACTGTTACAGCTTATTGCAGACTGTTTTTGACATCAAACACAAGCTTCAGAAAAGATTTTTTTATTTCAGCAAAAGTATTAAAATCACAGTGTAGAAGTACAAAAGTGTCACCATCAAAACAAAGAACCAGCAGTGACAGTAAAGTTGCAGCTGGTTAAGGTGGAGCTGATTGTAATGACTTTATAATAATACCTCATTGTTTGTTATTGATCATATTTTGTATCAATAATCTGAAGCTGTCAGATAAATAAATGCAGTGAAGGAGGAAATACAGACACCTTGATATCTGACTGAATTAAATGTACGGAGTTACTCACATTAAAGTATGTGTCTGGTGGTGCTGGTGTTCAGAGCTCTGTAGCTCTGTAGGAACAGTCACATCTGAGATCTAAGACCAAACACTCTGCTGCTGTGGTTAGACGACATGTAAGGTAAAACTTTAATGTCCCTGAGGAGCAATTTGAGATACAGACAGTAGTCATGAGCACAACAAAACAGACAGCACAACACATAACACACAGTATCCAGTCTCACACACTGTCAGGGATAAATCATGGACATTAAGGGTCAGCGCTTGTTAAGATCGGTGATAGCAGACAGGACAAAGGACGATCTGTAACGCTCAGTGCTTCATTTAGGGAGGCTAAACCTCCACCCTGATGGAAGCATCTGAAACTCAACATGGATGCTGAGAGTCGGAGACAACAGACTGAGCTTTAGAGGTGACGATGCTGGAGGTTATTAAAGTCACACCAGTGATCTTACAGCTCAACTCGACCACTTTTTCCAACTTGTTCTTGTTTTTAAGCCTCAGATTGCCAAACCAACGGACAGTGTTAAAAGAAAGAACAGACTCAATAAAAGCTGAATATCTTGTCCTATCTACATCGAAACTCCTCAGCTTCCTTAAAAAGAATAGGCGTTGGCTTGCCTTCACACAGAAGCTGTCAGTGTTCACATCAACATTAGACTAAGACAGTGCTGAGATAACAAGGAGCAGGAAGGCAGGGCCTCATCCCAAAATCAGTGACATCCTACTGGTCTTAGACACATGAATCTGGACGAAGGACTGGTCACAACGATGAACAGATTCATCCAGCACTGGGCCATGATCATGCTCTGATCCATGCAGAGGTGAACAATTACAGGGACACGTACTGCAGGACAAATCTTGATGCGTGATTACACTGACATTCATGTGTGTATTAACAGAATAAAAGAGGAGAAAGAACACGGCCCTGAGGGGATCCAGCAGAGGAAAAACAGGTGCTGGACAGTGTCCTGTGAACCCAGACCCTCTAAGACCTTTTGTTTCTTATAAAGTCAACGAGCCAACACACAAATCTGACGTGTGAGACAACAATGGTATTTAATGCATCCATAGTGTTAACAGAGAATCTTGTCTCCTCACCCAAAATACACAAATAAAGTCTGGTACCAAACATATCTCAGTTTTTAAACTCATATTATTTTTGCTGCCTCATAATTGGATCATTATTTCCCACGTTGAGCTGTCAGTCATCTGTACTGTAGTAGGCCAATGCTGCCATCGTGTGGACCTTTACAGCACTACATCATCTTCACATTCTCTAATTTAGACCTCATTAAGTCATTATAAATATCATTATTATAATATATATTCATGCAGATTGATAAGTGTAAGTGATGTTATAGTTGCCCTAAAATGACTTGGTGCCATGACCTGAGCAGACCAGGCCTAATACAGTACTGATGACCTGTAGCTGTGACTCAGTTATTAACACTAACAGGAGTGATCAATACTTTATTTTATGCTTCAACAGCTCAGCCCACAAAATGATGACTAAACCACTGAATGTCACAGGATCATGACGGCTTGAATTTTGTAATCTGTGACAGTTTCACACATTTCTCTCCTCAGATTACACATGATGTTGATGACGCTCCTAAAACTGGAAAAAGTTACATTTGCCATCGGCCCAGAAATTTGACTGGACCTGGCAACGCCTCCTGTCTTATTTTGACTGATAAACATTATTTGTATTTTTGGTATGAAAGTGTTTTGTACTGGACGTCCATGAGCTCCATACGAGCTGATAACTAATGCATCTTGTCTGGAGCTCAGTATATGTGATGGAAATCTCTCCACAATATTTTATTTGAATTTTGTTTTTATTTATCTTAAACTTGCCATCACTTTCCTCAGTGTTTATTTCAGTTATTGTTGTTTATTTATTTATTTTATTCATTGAAAAAATCTATATTATTTTCTTTTTTCTTAATACAATGCTACTTAAAAAATAAATAATCTCTCACAGTTTCCTTTATGAGCCATACTGAGAGTTTGATTAGCATGAGTGTAATCCCTGTTTCTGTCTCTGAGCACAGCATCATTTTCGGCATCTCCTCTGCTTTAACTGAAACAGATGTGACAAAAACAATCAGTGGATTTTACCTGAGTTTTCCTCATCAGTGTGACAAAGGTTCACTCTGCCCCCTTCCCCAACATTAACAGTGTTCAGTTAAATGTTGGCATGTTAGCTTGTTTCATGAGTTTAGTCAGGGACAGGTTTATTTGTTGTGCCTGTGATTTTGGTGTCGATTAATCAGTGAGAACAGGTTTGTGTCATGAGCAGGGAGCTGAGGTAAAAAAAAAGTTCTGTGCTGTCAGCAGCAGTTGAGAAATCTGACATCAATATTTAGTGAATTCCATTTCATTATTCTATGTTTGACTTGTGTTTAGCTCCGCCTACACTCACCTGGGCAGGTGGTCCCAGTTCAGTGAGTTCATTCGCTGTAAAAGTCGTGGCAGCTTTCAGTAATGTTTTTTTCTTTTCTGCTTTAACTCAGTTTAGTTTTGTTGAAACAGAAGTCAGTTATAACAGCTCTGTTTTCTCTTTGCATGACCTGCTCATTTCTGTTGATTTCATAATGTTTCAAAGGCTCCTCAACATGTTTTAATATTTTAAGATCAGTCTGAACTTAAATCCTGTTCTCACTGTAACAAAGTAAAACTTCAGAGGGAGTTGATGGAAAATCTGTCTGAGTCCAGTTATATGGAGGAGAACCTCCTCCCATGTTCATCAGAAACTGACTGAGAGTGTGACTCAGATCAACGTTGGGGTTTTTAACAACTTAAGAAAGAGTTTATATTTTGTAACTGCAGATAAAACACACAGGGTTTACAGTTTTTTGGACTTTACATTTTAAAACTGGACTATTCTGTCACTTTTGAGGTCACCTCATTATTTCTCTTTATCTCAGTGTGATCTTTGTGCCTCATCACTACATTAGAGAAAACAACATCATCAGTTTATAAAGTATGATGAAAAGTTGTAGGATAAACTACACAACACTTTGTTTCCCTCAGATTTAAGGTATCAGTGATCGAACTCCAACAACATGTACAATATGTTTAATATCAAAGTGAAGTGACCGCTCTGCGTAATGAGTTCTTTTATTGTGAAGACAATGAGACATGAAAACCAGGACAAAGAGGCTCAGCGTGAATAAAGAGGGTCGCAGAGCAAAGAGATGCAAACTGACCACAAGGACATGCAAAGCAACTCCAAACTGATTTCAAATGGCTAACAAGAGACACACAGCTGAAAGCACCCGTGGTGCTGAGGTGTGAGGTGGGGATGGTCAGGTGACCAGCAGAGGAGGAGTGCAGGGAGCAGGAGAAGGTGTACTCCTGGAGGAGGTCAGAGACACAGGTGAGGGCTGGGCTGTGGAGGGCTTTGAAGGTTTTTATAGTTGGTGCAGTGCTGAACAGGGAGCCAGGGTAGTTGGAGCAGAATGATCACAGAGTCTTAAAGTGACCACAAAGAGACACAAAGAGATTCAACATGACTACAGAGCCACAAAACAACAAGGAGAGACAAAGAGACTCACAACGACTACAAAGGGCTGGAAAAACAACCACAAAGAGACACAAACAGCTAAAAAAGGGCACAAACAACCACAGACAGATTCAAAATGACTAAATAGAGAAACAAGATGATCACAAAGAGACGCAAAGCAACTACAGAGATGCAAAATGACGACACAAAGGGGCAGAACAACCACAAAGAAATGCAAAGAGATAAAATATGATCTAAAAGAAAAAAGTGATCACAAAGAAGCTCAAAATGACCACAGAGAGACACACAACAGCTACAAAGGGGTGAGACATCAAGAAAGAGACACAAACTGACTACAGAAGCCCTTTTTAAATAGGAATTGTGCAAATTTGCAGGAAAGCCCAATCCCTCTTCTTTCAGCATTGGCAGTATACAAACAAAATCAGGGAGTGCAGCAAATTGCTGCCTGCCTTCTTTTGTTTATACAGAATGTTCCTTTTTCGGGGCAATGGGGGGCGGAGCTAGTAACAGAACGTGCAGCTCAGCGTGTGACGTAAACAGTGATGTACCGAGGAAAGCCGTGGCTGGTCAGTCCTTCGGCGATTCTCATACATCGGCCCGTCCTTCACGGTTCCCGTCATCTGACGGTTAATGGCCTCCTCATTAACGAGGGCAAGGAGGGCGCGCAATTCTTTATCTCCCCAGTTGCTCATCTTCTGCTTTGCCTCTCCTTAGTGCTGCTAGATACTCATTCCTGCTATCAGCTGTTTCCTGGTTTGAAGTCCACGCCAGTGGGTCGAACGTGCGGCGTCATCAACAGCCCCTCCCACAAGTCATCAACAGACCCTCCTGAGGCGGAAAGCCATCTCGCTCTGTTTAGACCAAAAGCGTTCCGCCAATATGACTACCCTATGAGGCGGAAAATTGGGCACCTTGGATCAGCTCGCCAATCCGGCTCTGTGTGTGTAAACGCTCGCAGCTTGCCGGCAAAACGGCCGAACATTCACGGAAAATCTGGCAGTGTAAAAGGGGCTATAGAGACACAAAGAGATTCAAAGTAACTATAGAAACACAAAACAAAGAGAGACAAAGAAACTCACATGAACTATGAAGGGTCGCCAAACGACCACAAACAAAACACAGAGAGATGTTCACTGACTACAAGGAGACAAACCAGCAAGAGTCTAAACAAACATAAAGTCTGTGTGTGGTGGGGCCCCCTGAGTGTCTGAGCCCGGGGCCCTCTGAGTGTCTGAGCCCGGGGCCCTCTGAGTGTCTGAGCCCGGGGCCCTCTGAGTGTCTGAGCCCGGGGCCCCCTGTCTCCTAATCCGGCCCTGGGTAAATAAAATGTTCCTCCTCTGTTCAGTAGAGATGCTTCAACTAAAGAAAGGGAACTGTTTTCAGGTGTCCACACACACTCACACACGCACACACACTCACACACGCACACTCACACACGCACGCACAGAGGCTCACTGTGAATTCAAATGAAATGAGTAAACCGCGCGGCGTCATTCATCCGCAGAAAAGACGCATCCTGTCCAACAGTGAGTGGACACTTTGACCCTCTGTCCCACAGTCAGTCTGCGGCTGCGGCCCAACAACGAGTCTATTGTGGAGTCAGACCCCCCCCCCCCCCCATACTCCACCACAGCTAACGGACCTCCCGCTCCACACACACACACACACACACACACACACACACACACACACACACACACACACACACACCGTCAGTGTGTCCCAGCTTTACGCACATGCATGATATGAGTGTGTCTCTGCAGGGCCCTCTGAGTCTCCGAGCACAGGAAGTGAGAGTTGTGTGGTGGAACATTAACTCCAGTCCGCTTTAAGAGGATTCATGAGCGAGCTTTTACATTCGTGTCCTCAGAGGAGAGACGGAGTGGGACGGACTTGGAAATCAGTCAGCAGCTCCCGATGCGGCAGCGAAACATCCAGAAAGTCTCCACGGCAAATAGAGCACCATGAGTAAGGTAAGAGGTGTCTGTGCAGCGGACAGGAGGGCTCCCGGCAGGTTTAGAAAGTTTCTAACAAATAATCTAAAGCTACTGTAAAAGAAAAAAGTGTGTTTGGCTCAGAGGCGAGGACAGAGGACAGGGGACAGGGGACAGGGGACAGACGGAGCGCAGCGGCTTCTGTCGGTTAAATGGAGTGAGAGTGTTTTTCTCTCGTCCTGTGAGCTCAGATTGTCTCTGCAGACCAGGACTCAGATCAGATTGTCTCTGCACACCAGGACTCTCAGCTCCGCTAAACTTAGAGATGAGATGATGCAACAGGCTGCACGGACCGTTCGGAGATCTGGTGCCACACACGCACTCAGGACTGTCTGCTGTGGAGACACATCGTCACAGCTGAACACTTAGAGGACACAGGAAGACTTACTGTCCCCCACAGAGACAGACAGTCTGAGCAGAGAGTGTGCAGTTTGTTGTAGCAGCTCAGATTTAAAGATTTCTCTCAGGTAGCCAGAGTGACCTGGCCCAGCGTCGGCCCAAACTGGGCATACTGGGTGAAAGTATTTGGACCCCACTCGGCTGAGACTCTGCCGTCAGTGGTCTGTCTCTGCTGTCCTCACTGAGGACACTGTCCCTGTGAAGTGCTAACTGTGGATCATCCAGAGTCAGAGGGACACTGATGGACTAAAGGACCTCAGGGTCCATTTTCTCCTGGAGCTGATGATCACATCACATTTTAATCATTATGGGATGTAACTAGAGCTGAGGGGAACATGAGGGACAAAGTTAATTTGCTGCAAGATTAAAATAAATACAATAGGATACGAAAATGGATATGAGTTTAGCAGGTCAGACAGTTCTATTAACATTTTTCCGGACAGTGAAATAATATCTCTTGAACATTCTATTAACATTTTGTCAGTACTTGTCAGATATTTTTCAGACATTTTTTGGACATTTATCAACATTTGTGGACTAAAACGTCCTAACATCTTTTTCTGACATTTCAAAAAAATTTTGACATTTTAATAATATTTTTTTGACATTTTATTAAAATTTTCTTGGACATTTTGTTAACTATTTTTTGAACATTTTATAGTTTTTTTCTGACATGTTCTCAGCATCTTTTCAGACATTTTTTTGACATTTTCTAACTATTTTTGGGCATGTTTTTCAACATTTTATCAACATTCTTTGGACATTTTAATAATATTTTTTGGAAATTTTATCAACACTGTCAGCTTGATCATATTAGAACCCTTGAAATGTCCAACTGGTAAATTGGTAAATTCTATTTTTGCATAATGATGTACTCGGGTGACAGTATCAGTCACATTCTTGTTATTCCATGTCAAAATATCGATCAGCTTTGTTACAGACGGTGGAAATATTGATTAAATGTGCAAGTTTTTGTTGACATTTGTCAAAGAGATTAGACAGTGGATTATGGATTAACTGTCAGACTAACTGTTTAATTAACGCCTCAAACTGTACACAGTTTACAAAGTGTTGAGTCCTTCAGTGAACAAACTGTGTCCTCTTTCAGAAACTATGTGGGACCAACTACCCCCTCAGCATCTGCTTCATCGTGGTGAACGAGTTCTGCGAACGCTTCTCCTACTATGGCATGAAAGGTACGTAAACTTTCCATAGGTGGAAACATGTGGTCGCACAGACCGACCTGAAGAACAGGATGAACAGAGTGTCTGTGGAGTCTGTGACTGTGACCAGGGTTTGTCACCGAGTTAAACGAGTAGTGATGTCGCTCAGCTCGTTGAATTGATGAGAGCTACAGAGAGTCTTCAGACTGGGGTCTCCATCTTTTCTCCCATGACCTCACTGACACTCACATGTCCGTCTGTCACATGACTTCAGCCAGTTCATACACACACACACACACACACACACACACACACACACACACACACACATACACACACACACACACACACACACACACACACACACACACACACACACACACACACACACACACACACATACACACACACACACACACACACACATACACACACACACACACACACACACACACACACACACACACACACACACACATACACACACACACACACACACACACACACATACTCAAGCCATTTAACGACACCAGTTTGAAATAACACCTTGTGTTTATAATAGTTTCATCTGAAAGTTACAGTTGATGCTGATTCATAGCAGGAAGTGAAATTCATTCAGTGATTTAAAGGTAGTTGTGTCATCGTCATTCAGCTGGTCAGTTAGTCGTCATTATTGTTTATATCATTTGTTATGAATTATTTACTCTATATAAGTAAAGCATCGTGTTAAAGGTGTCATTTACAGAACTCTTTTTTAAATGCACTCTGGAATGACATCTGTGATGGCAGAACATGTAAAACTCTTGTTAATATGACTTTACAGTTGTTGATTGAACTTTATGCCAAGTTTTTCTGAGGTTCAGTGAACACATGACCCAGCGTACACAAACTGTACGAGCAGCAACTCACGACTCGTTTTGTTATCAGTGAATAGATTCCTTGTGTTGTCTATAAATGTCCACCAGCAGAGCTTTGATTCACATTAAGATAAAGCACAGGTTTGAGGAGCAGGAGCCAGACAGAGTTTGAGAGTTTAGTTTCATAAATGACTCAAAGAACTAATTTATTAATTGAATAATCACCTCATCGCTGCATCAGCTCACTGTGAGCCAGCAGCTTTCACAATTCAGAGTCCTACTAAAAACACGTGGCTTTGGTTCGACTGTGAGTTCACACGAGCCGCCAGAAAACATCATTTGCCTCGGTGTGTTGAGCGAAACCTCGTGAACTCATGAATCAATCATTTGAGCTGAGCGCCACAGAAGAAGAAAAAGACTCTACACTGACTCGCTTTTTTCAAAGCTGGTAGCCACGTGTTTTAACAACTGGGCAAACTGTCTGCTGAGGAAGATCATGTGATGCAGGTGAAAGCGTGCTGTAAGTGGACCTTGAATGAAGAGCTTTTCATCAGATGATTTCTGTGTTAGCTCACAGAAAATAAATTGGCATAGATACAGTACTGTGGGGCTGCTTCTCTGGTTGCTGAGGTCACAGTTTGAGTCATGATGTTAACTCATGTTGGTCAACAGGGAACAAGGTTAATGTAAATATGACCACGTGACTCCTATTTATCTGCTTATGTAGTGATGTCATGTCCAGGCTGGCGACAACAACAGAGACATTTATCTTCTTAAATTGCACCATCACCTTAATTAATAATTCCAGTATATTATTTCCATGGCAAAGAGGAGTTCAGTTAATATTTGTGGGTAAGAGCTTCTCTTTCTCAAAGCCAGAAACCAGAAAAAATATTAATGAAATGTCTGAAAAATATTAATAAAATGTCTGGGAAAGAAATGCTGATAAAAATGTCTGTGAAATATCAATGAAAAGTCAGAAAAATATTTTAAAATGTCTAAAATGTTCAGAATATTGGAGAAAAATGTTAATACAACGTTTGAAAAGTGGTGATAAAAAATATCTGGAAAATATCTGAAAAAAATATTAATGAAATGTCCAAAAAAAAAAAAAACTTCTCAAGATATTTTGAAATTATCCTAAAAACAAATGTTAATGAAATGTCCAAAAAAAGTTGATGTAATGTTCAAAAAAATATCAGTAAAATGTCAGAAAATATGTTAATTAAATGTCTAAAAATTATTGAAAAAACTTCCAAAAAATATTGTGAAATTGTTTGAATTTTTTTATGAAAAGTCCTAAAAAAATCTCCATAAAAAACATTAGTAAAATGTCAAAGAAAAGTTAATAAAATGTCTGAAAAATATTACGAAAATATCTGAAAAAACTGTTATGAAATGTCTGTAAAAAGAGGAGTGAGTCTCAAACCTGTGATGTCATCAAGTATAAAGTTTGGAGATGGTCCACAGACAATGAGTGGGAGAGAGATTTTGTGAACCCACAGAGTGTGTTGTCTTTTTTTATACCTGAGTGAGTGTTATGAGTCGTGTTCTCAGTCGTGAAGTGTGGACTTTACCTGTCCCCCTGATCTGGGCCACAGCTTGATGCTCGTGTGTCTGTTCACAGCGCTGCTCACGCTTTACTTCGTCACCTACCTGCACTGGGACGAGGACCTCTCCACCGCTATCTACCACGCCTTCGGCAGCCTCTGCTACTTCACACCCATCCTGGGAGCGCTCATCGCTGACTCCTGGCTCGGAAAATTCAAGTGAGTCCCCGTGTCCTTCGTCCCCAAAATCATTAAGGAGTCAGTTCACTAAAAACAATACTAACAGTTTGGTGTGCGCAGGTTTTGAGACGTGTGTCTTTGTCACCCCAGAACAACGGAGGTGAACGACATTTAACAACAGTAAAGCTGAATTGTTTCAGGTGTCAGATGGGTCCATCATGCAGCTGTAGTTTCATCACTGCTGACACATGATCTGAGCCTGTCATACACCACACAGTGTTTTATCCCCTTTAACCTGGGAGCTTTGTCTAAGTGGTGTAACACCTCTTATTAGTGGGAATGAATCACTCTGACCACACACACACACACACACACACACACACATATAAACCTTGTATGATCATAAGAGTGCAGCTCTGACTGTCTGTCACCACTGTCCACAGGACCATCATCTACCTGTCCATCGTCTACGTCATCGGCCATGTGGTGAAGTCGGTCGGCGCCATCCCCACTGTGGGAAACACCACCGCGCACATGTAAGTGACCAGGAGCTGATTCAGGAACAGTTCAGTGCTGTCACACAGAGGACACACAGGCCCCTGTTATCACTGTGTGTTAAGGTGTGTGAGGCCAGCCTCAGAATCAGACTGAAATGGAAATGTGGCTTTGTGTGTTTCTGCAAACAGCGCCTGCGTTACACCTGCATGTTTCATTTGTTCTGTTGTACAGTTGTGTGCAAATACAACGAGTTTGCAGAGATGGACAGTTTTTCTGTTGTCTCTCACTTGAAATATATATCAGGGATTTAAAGTGAGTCAGAGGCACTTTCAATGATTATTTTCATCATTGAATTACATGCTGATTATGAAAACAATTTGCTTCTGGCTGGGTAACTTGAATCCCACTCACTGGCTTCACTTCCAGACAAACACAGACCAGATTATAAAGTTCAGAGTTTGCATTGGATAATGAATCCAGGCAGGAAGTTACAGCGCTGACAGATCAGCAGGGTGGAGCAGGTCAGGCTGTCTGATGACTGATTTGACTGACAGATGGTTTCTGAAAGACAATAGAAAAATAAAGGGATGAAAGCGAAATCGTGGCCCTCAGACGCTTCCTCCTCATTCATGGCTGTATTCAGACAGTTTATACTGAGCGCACGATGAACAGGAGTGTGCCAGGTGCGACAGCTGCGGTCAGATGAGACAGAGGGAATTCTTCACAGATTATTTTCTCTATCAGACAAATTATTACATCATCAGTCACACAGTAAGAGACGTCTGTCACAAGTTCCCACAGTCCAACATGACATCATCAAGTTGTTCATTCTGTCCAGCCAACAGTCCGACACCCAAAGACGTTCACGTCACAGTGACACACAGACAGTGGTTTCAGTTTTCAGAGACTGGAACAACACGTTTGGTGTTTTTGCTTCATAAACGACTTGATGATTAATTTGAATTATGAACACATGAATCAAATTAATCCAAATAGTTTAAGCACTAGATCAGGTCTTCTGTGAGTGAAGTGCTGTGTCCCTCCCTGATAAATTAATTTTTAAAAATTCATACATTATCACAGCTGTATTCATTTTATTTGCTCTTAAAGCCCAGATGAAGACCTGCAGTGCTCCAAACATGTCGGCTCTTTTACTGATTTAGCTGCTACAGTAAAGTCATTTTAATACGTTCTATTGTTGGAGAGCCTTCCTGTGTGTCCCTGTTCATCATGAGCACCTGTCACAAGGTTTTGATCCACATTTGAATTTACAAAGCAACACACTAAAGCCACATTAGACACCTTTAAACCAATCAGATCCGTGGGATTTATTGAACAAGACAGTAACATCCTCTCTCCTCTGCTGCTGACACAGAAACTTAAGCACCTCCTCTCCCGGCCAGGTGCAGCGCAGCTCGTTAGGTAACGCAGCTCAGTTGTGCAGATGTACAACGGAGGGAAAAGAGATAGCAGCACAGAACACACACAGCTGTGACAGTGTCAGTGCTGTGGTTAACACGTCCTGTATCGTCTGTGTCCAGTGTCATTATCAGCAGTTTATTTGCATGTGTACGTTTTAGTGTGTTCGGTACGACAGTTAACTCAAACTGCTCTGTGTGTCCAGCGTCATTATCAGCTGTTCATTTGTATGTGTGTGTGTGTGTGTGTGTGCGTGTGTGTTGCAGCGCTCTGTCCATGGTGGGTCTGATACTCATAGCTTTGGGCACCGGAGGAATCAAACCCTGCGTGGCGGCGTTTGGAGGGGACCAGTTTGATGAGGAACATGTAAGTTCAGTCTGACAATAAGGAGTGTTGCACTGTGTGTGCAGGGACGTCCCTGAGGGACACACTGAGTTACACCATCTGGGATGAGTCAGTAGAGATCAGATTGATCCAGCAGGAAACAGACAGGAAGTCAAAGTATCGTCTGTTGGTGATGGAAGAGTTTGATTTGTTTTCAGTTCTCACTCTTTAACTTCACACACAACTCTAAAGTGCTGAAACGTCACAGTATCCATTTTATTCAGCTTCATGCAGTCATTACAGAGTTTGAAAATAATGTGTACGTGTCTCCTGATTGTTTCGTTGATCTCCTGCAGGGCAGCGAGAGGCAGAAATTCTTCTCCATTTTCTACATGTCCATCAACGCCGGCAGCCTTCTGTCCACTGTGATCACACCCATACTGAGAAGTGAGCAGCCTTAATGTTCAACGTGTGATGTAACCTATGAGGTCACCAGGTGTATCTGACATCACTGCTGTTAACGCTGAGTTTACTCCCTCAGGTGATGTGCAGTGTTTCGGTGGGGACTGTTACGCTCTGGCCTTTGGGGTTCCTGCAGCTCTGATGATGGTGGCGTTAAGTGAGTGACCGTCTGCCTGTTACATCATCCAACAGACGCCAGATGAAAATGTTGTCGTTGTGTGTGTCGTATGTGTCATTATCAATGATGTGTATGTAAAGTTTAATGTAAAGTGAGGTTGTATATGAGCTGACTGTGGAGGGGATGGTGGACACCTGCCAAACTGCAGACAACTGTTCGAGACCAACAAGCGAGTCATTGCTATGTTTCCAGCGGCATTTCAGTCACCAAACACCTGACCTGTCGCTGTGTCTCCTCAGGTGACAGTGCCATGAAAAACAGCTGTTTTTTACTGAGACATTTCTGGCTGGGACTGTGCCACCAAAAGTGGTTATTTCAGGGCTTTTTCTAAACCATAACCAAGAGACTTTTGTGTCTAGACTCAACAACATGTTAATCTCAGAACATATGTGCGACACAATGAGGTACAGATGTAATGTATCTGTGCTTTGCAGTTAATGTACAGTGCCAACATTTATTCTGGAGTTTGGATTGCAATCTTCTGATTTCTTCTGACTGATATGGCGTGAGGCCGATAACTATCAATATTAGAAACTGAAAGAATCAGACAATGACGGACTTTGAGTCAGTGGCATCAGTCAGTGTTCTATGGATTACCATGGACTATCTGGGGACTATTTGGGGACTATTTGGGGACTATTTGGGGACTATCTGGGGACTATTTGGGGACTATTTGGGGGCGGCATGTTGGTGCCACCAGCTGGGGTTCCCCTGTGAAGAGTTTTATGTTCTCCCCGTGTCAACTTTGAACTTTGTGTTTTTGAGTGAGGTATCTGACCAGCAGTGGGACGGCCATGACAGTTGGTAGACATTCATGTCCCCCTCAGAATAAGTAAAAAAACATAAAACAAAACATAAATGCAGGAAATGAATCAAAGCACCAGGCTGCAATGTAATGCCACATTTTCATGCCTCCGCATTGGCGACAGCCTCACCCAGAGGCATTATGTATTCAGGTTCCCTGTCTGTCTATCGTCTGTCCCATCCTTGTGAGCACAATATCTCCAGAATGACTCAGGGGAATTTCCTCATATTTGGTCCTCCTAGACTGAAGAATGAACTGATAAGATTTAGGTGATCAAAGGTCACTGTGAGCTTGTCATGTCTCATTCTTGTGAACGTGATATCTCAGGAAGAGCTTGAGGGAGTTTCTTAAAATTTGGCACACATGTTCACTGGGACTCGAAGATGAACTGATGAGCTTCTGAAGGTCAAAGGTCAGTGTGACCTCTCAACACATGTATTTAGTCATAACTGAAGAATTCATTCACTAATTCTGACCAAACTTGACACAAATGTCTAACAGGATAAAATGATGAAGGTCAAAGGTCAAAGGTCAGCTTGACTGTGACATCATCATGTTTTAACGTCATATCTCAGGAACAGAAGGGGAGACATTTGGTCAGATACTGAATTGGTGACTCTAATCTTGAAACTGTGCTGATTGTATAGATCTGCTGTGTGTGAAGCGTCCATGTTTTCACTGTCAGAGACACTGGGCTGGTGGGCGGAGTCATACAACCACAGGGTGGACTGGTGGGCGGAGTCATACAACCACAGGGCGGTGATTCTAGTTAATATTAGTGTCCAGATTGTTTCAGACAGACTGTTTCAGATGTGTGTATGAAGTCCAGCTCGTGACGCGCCGGGCTTCCTCTTGATCCAGGCCCTTCCTCATCCGTCCTGACAGTCAGTTGTCTCTGCCCCTGACTCCCCTCTGATCCATGTGGGCTTCACGCTCCGCTGACCGCTCACTGTGAAAACAAGCTGTGAGTTTATTACCGGAGGGGCCGCAGATCGCAGTGAGGATGACACAGAGCAAGAGCCTCAGAGTTAGAGGCCTGAGGCTTGTTTACAGCACGTTAGATTTTATTACTCTTAGATTTTATTTCACAAGCCGTTAAAGAGGACAAAACCTCCAAACATGGTAAACCACTCTGACAGATTCTGCTGTTTCTCCTCATGTCGGTGAGGAAATAAATACAGAGTTGATATAAGCACGTTGGTACTTCTGGTACGAAGCAATTGGAGCGATTGTTTGCACAACAGCTGAGCCGTTTCCAACATAAACTGTTTTGTTCACTGCTCCGAGTCCAGCCTAACTCTTCATCCATCTTGTGCAGTTGTGTTCATTGCTGGCAGCGTGCTGTACAAGAGGAATCCTCCCCAGGGAAACATCCTGTTGGAGGTCTGCAATTGCATCGGGGTGAGTCATCTCCCAGTCCCCCCGAGTCGTATCAGATGATTTATTAATGTGCAAACGGATTTACTCACTTAGGTTTACTGTCCAGGAACATTTTGTCTTGTAATAACAAAGCCAATTTTGCAAGTTGCTTCTGCTTCTGTCTGATTTTCAGTTCTGTTGTTTTCTTTTTGCAGTTTGCCATCAAAAACCGCTGGAAGAGATCGAAGTATGACTCTCCGAGGAAACACTGGTTGGACTGGGCTGAGGACAAGTACTCGGTAACTGCACTCCTACTGCTAACTCCTCCATTTCTCAGAAAGAGATCACTGGTGGTTTCAGTGCTCAGCGCGGTCTGTGTGTTTGTGTGTCAACAGAAGCGTCTCATCCAGGAAATTAAGATGGTGCTGCGGGTTTTGGTGCTCTACATCCCGCTGCCGATGTTCTGGGCTCTGTTTGATCAGCAGGTTCGTAAAAACAACACGTAGAGTTCTTATCTTTAATATGTCCGTCTCCATAGTTCATACAGCGTGTACTAAAGCTGAGTGTACTGAGGGCTCTCTGGACGTCAGTCTGGCAGGTCACCACTTGGCTGAAATGACTCGACAACTGTTGGACAGATTGCCATGAAGACATTCATGTCAAAAAGTCTTTTAGGCGATCAGTGGAGACCCAAGGAGGATTTGGTTTCCAGCCATGACAGTCAGACACATGACCCCACTGTGAAAGAGTGAACTGTCCCTTTCACACTTTTGTTTTTCTACAAATTAAACAAGATAAAACATTTTAACTTATGCTGTCAGAATTATGTCAATGATGCTATAATCATATGTGGGTAAATACAGTTAAGTAATAATATAGTAATAACAATAGTCTGTCATTTGAATAAACAAGTTCTCATCACTTTAAATGAGACAGAGTGAAAAAGACAGTAGTTTTTAGTGTTTAATGTGGGGGTGTCCAGTGATGCAGTGGTTAGAGTGGGTGTCCCACGTACAGAGGTAATGTTCTTGCTGCAGCAGCCGTGGGTTCAAAAAAGGCAAAAAGTGGGGGAAAGAAGCTGGGGTCAGCAGAAATCTGGAAAGAACGAAAATATAAAAAATCAAACAAACAAAAAATACTGGTAGAATACACACAACAACACAACAACAACATTTATTTTATCTTTTCTCATTGTAAAGTTGCACACAGCTCATTTTCTCAGCCCCTCGTTGTCCCACTCTCCGTTTATCAGACCACAAATGAGACAAAAATTAGCCGCTAGCCACCCCACAGTCCCTCCGCCTCACTCCCCGCTGCTCTTGACTGCTTCACCGGGAGGAGAGCTGGCAGCAGTTTGGGAGACAGACCTTGGGTTGGAGGCTGTAGTGGCTTGAATTCAGCCAGTACAAACCCCGCAGTGCCGGGCGTCACAGCAGGCTGGTGGCCATCAACAGCCCCAGGTCTAATCTGTGTAACAGCAGCAACAGAAAGTTTGCTGATCTGAGGGGGTGTCAGGAGCTGGGGTTTGTGCTGCCTGGATTTGGGTTGCTTCAGCCACTGACTGGGGGTCAGTCTCTGAAGCTGCTGTCTGCTGTCCTCCCTTGTCGAGGTGGTCCATAGCAGTGAGGAGTGAGGAAGAGGACACACTGTGATTTGAGGCTCTAGCTAAGGTTAGCTACATAAACGTGAACTTGAAGCAGCAGCTGTGAGTCTTTGTCTCCTGTTAGCATGAGGCTAAACTGTTAGCATCATGTTCTCTCCATCTCTGAAACTCTTCACTGATACTGACACGTGTTTTATTGAGTTTATTGTCAGACTCTCTTTCAGACTCTGTTTGATCAGTGCGTCTCTTTTTTGGGTTGCTCTGCAGTGTAGACAGTTGTTGTCAATGCTGGAACACAAACTCTCTCTGCAGGATTCTCCTCCATTCAGTCAGACTGTCACTGAAGGGACGTGCACGCTCATCTGTATCTGTAGAACAGCCAATAGGAACATGGCCTCTCTCCGAACTGACCTGTGATTGGACAAAGTGTTTTGTCACAAGCTAGATTCTCCAAAATCTCTAAACGCAGAGCCAAGAGGAGGAGCAGAAGTCTAGATTTCTCTCAGACTACTTGAATTACAACGTGCTCAAAGTTTACTATGGGTTTTTTGCCCAGTGACACCAGAATCTCAGCTTCAAGTCAAGTATCATATTCACGTCTTGATTGTTGGTGCATGACCGGTCTTCTCAGTCAGTATGAGGTCAAGGTCCTGTGTCACTGTTCTCTTTTTAAAGTCCCATAACTATGTGTTATCTTCTCCTCTGACCAACACTCAACACAACCGTCTGATTATGGAAAACCCCAAAGCCACATTCAACATTCCTGAGCCCCTGAATAAAACACTGACACGTCTCCTCTGGACGACACGTCAAGTCTTTACTCATCATTATTCTCTCTAGGAAAAAAACAAATCAGATCTGCTGTGGTGACAGGGTCATTATGCTAAGCTAAGCTAAGCTAGCAGTGACGCTGATGCTTTACAGTGACAGTAACAGTCAGTCTATCTTTATTGCAGGGTTCCCGCTGGACGCTTCAGGCCACAAGGATGAACATGGCTTTTGTAAGTTTCCTTCATAAGATAATGGAGGTGTAAAGATGTGAAAGAAGCTGATAACGTCTCTTATTGCTCTTTGATATCAGTGGGTGGGTCTGAGATTCATCTGATTTCTCAATCAGTCCTGTAAACGTTTGCAACTCATCCTTTTTACTCTAGTAAATGACAAAGTTTATGATCTTTATAAAACACGAACTGGTCCAGTTGGACGTGAATTTTATTGGGCAGTGCTAACCTTAATTACGCTGTTAAATTTATGGAGTTAAAGTTTAAATGGTTTTCCAGATAAAGATGAAATCTTGTTCTTCTCTTCCAGGGAGATTCCTTCAATATTAAGCCGGACCAGATGCAGGTATGTGCAGGTCATCCTGTCCTCAGCTCACTGAGCAATGACGCAACAAGCTGTTCTGACACAAGAAAACACTGTGACACCTCATCGCTACACGCCAAAGGAAAACAGGCCGCCTTGTTTTTTCTGTTTGTGTGTCGATTAAACAAAAATATAGCGACTGTTCCTGAAGCCCAGCTCAGACCAAAGATTCACAGCAAAATTAAACCGTTTTAGAACGTCACAGAGAAAAGTGTCAGCAGTGTGAGCTGGACTCAGGTCAGCTGATGGTGTCACCTGACACTCAGCTGGTCAGATGGCCGGCGGCTGGTTTTAAAGCACGTCACCTGTTTCAACAGCCAATCAGCTTGTAGTGAAGTCTGCTGGTCAAGTCAAAATGACCGCAGACGGCGTGTTGGCTTGCTGCAGCAGGTGCTCCGTCCCCGCCCAGCCCTCTGTCTCCGTCCTCACAGTGGGTCGGTGTCAGACGGTGGGTCGCTGCTGCTGCTGGCTGTATGTGCTTATGCCCCGCCCACACACACACATTCTCACTGACTGATGAATTGGCGCTGGTTATAGATATTATTGTGGCGTATTGATTATGAATACAGTCCATCTGATGCTGGTTTGGTTTCATCACTGTAGCCAGTATCTCACTATCACTATCCTCATTCAGATTTGAAGAAGCTACAAATTATATTCAGCCACAAAATAAGTCTGAAAAGCTGCAAATCAGAACGGAAGGACAGAGAGTTGTTGACTAGAGATGATACGCTGTCTCATGGTGAGGTCACTTCCTGTCAGCGTTACAGAAGGACAGAGAGTTGTTGACTAGAGATGATACGCCGTCTCATGGTGAGGTCACTTCCTGTCAACGTTACAGAAGGACAGAGAGTTGTTGACTAGAGATGATACGCCGTCTCATGGTGAGGTCACTTCCTGTCAACGTTACAGAAGGACAGAGAGTTGTTGACTAGAGATGATACGCCGTCTCATGGTGAGGTCACTTCCTGTCAGCGTTACAGAGGGACAGAGAGTTGTTGACTAGAGATGATACACCGTCTCATGGTGAGGTCACTTCCTGTCAACGTTACAGAAGGACAGAGAGTTGTTGACTAGAGATGATACACCGTCTCATGGTGAGGTCACTTCCTGTCAACGTTACAGAAGGACAGAGAGTTGTTGACTAGAGATGATACACCGTCTCATGGTGAGGTCACTTCCTGTCAATGTTACAGAAGGACAGAGAGTTGTTGACTAGAGATGATACACCGTCTCATGGTGAGGTCACTTCCTGTCAATGTTACAGAAGGACAGAGAGTTGCTGGCTAGAGATGATACGCTGTCTCACGGTGAGGTCACTTCCTGTCAACCAGCAGCTTTTTACTCCGTTACAGATCGGCGTGTTGAGATGAGAGGAAAACGCACAACGTAACTTTTCAGAGGTGCTGGCGATGGAACATACTGGGAAGGAGAAAGAAACGCCGCACACTCAGCTCCAAATGCACAAGATCTTGTGCATGAGGAGAAAGAAACGCCGCACACTCAGCTCCAAATGCACAAGATCTTGTGCATTTGGAGCTGAGTGTGCGGCGTTTCTTTCTCCTTCCCGGCGTGTTGACAGTAGTTTTGTTGTTGTTTGTTGTTTCAACTCGTCTCGGCACAAATCTTTGGTCTGAACTGGGCCTCTGAGTGTCACAGTTGTTGAGGTCACATGTGAGTCGTTGACCCACCCGGCCACCTGCTGTGTCTTTAGAGTTAGATGGGTCCAGGTGTGAACTGATGTTAAACCGTCTGGGTGGGAGGGGTCCCAGGACTGCATTCAGTAGGTGATAAATGGTGTCGTAGGCCACCCCCTCTGTTGAACAACGGCCGTTCAGTTAGTAGACGGTTTCTTTCTCTTTGAGGCCATCTGTCTCCTCTGGCTAAGATGTGGACAAAGACCCAACGTCCTCAAAGGAGACGATAATAAAGTCCTGCTGTCCTTAAACAGATCCTGGGTCATGAACAGGTCTCAGCTTGTTACTGTTGCTAAAATTGGTCAGATTTGTCGATGTAACTACAAACTTTATGAAGCACAAAAAACAAGTTTCAAACATAAAATCTGATCAGGTTTTGGACCTTTTTGGTTTTGTTTTTGTGTTGCCATGGGCTGCAGTCTGGCAGCCATTTTGCTTTTTTCACATGGATTAATGTTTCGTTCTCCTGCTACCAACAGATGGCGGATAAAAGTGTCCATGAACGAGGACAAGGTGCAGCTAACCAGAAATATAATGTCCTCGTATGAGGACGCAGAGTGGCAGGAGTAGAGATGAAATGTTTTGGCTGTCAAAGGCTCATGTTTAAGACTGTTCCTAGTGGACCAACAGTCCTCATCAGGGTCCATCAGTGGACCAGCAGTCCTCATCAGGGTCCATCAGTGGACCAGCAGTCCTCATCAGGGTCCATCAGTGGACCAACAGTCCTCATCAGGGTCCATCAGAGGACCAGCAGTCCTCATCAGGGTCCATCAGTGGACCAACAGTCCTCATCAGGGTCCATCAGTGGACTAGTGTCCCTCATGTCTGTGATATGAATGTAATGATGAAATGATATATTTTGGTGGTTTGAGTTGAAGGTGTGAGAAAGAATAGTCTCAGTAACATTGTTAACACTGTGCTACATTACAGAGAAATACAAACCGTACTAATGAACCTTCATTAATATAGGCCTATATTTTATCTCCAAGTGCACGTCACACACTGAGCGAGCCGCCTGTTAATGACGCTGTGGGCTAATGGGCATGTAGCTACTTCCATGTTTCACATGATACGTCATGTTTGTAGTGGACCAATGAAGATGAGTTTACATATCACCTTGGGTTGGTCCTTCACCTTCTCAAAATGATCCCACACTTTGGATTTCCTGCCCCACATGTTATTAACTAGCCTGTGGAATAACTGCAGGTACCAGCCCTGGAGATTAACCTGACTCCACTTCCTGTGTCTGTCCCTTCAAAGTAAACTCACACATGCTCCAGTCATATAGGTTTGGATTTATTCTGACAAGGTGCAGCTCCATGTAGAGATTCATGTTTTTTTCTCTGCGACTCAGAGACCAGTGAAATCTTGCCGACTAATGACCTTTCTGGTCGACAAACATTTGGTGGACTGTGTCAAAATCTTGGCATGATATTTGACTCTGCCTTTAGTTTGACGAGCAAATAAATGCAGCAGTAAAAGCCAGCTTTTTCCAGCTCTGCACCAAAATCAAGCCATGACTCTCCCTCAAAGACCTGCTGACGGTCGCCACGCTCTCATCTCCTCCCGTTTGGACGCCGTTGCCAGGCTCCTCACAGGTATCACAGCTGTGAAAGTGTCTCTCCACTGGCTGTCTGTAAAGTTCAGAATTGATAATGGCCCCTACATCGCAGACCCCCTGACCCCGTATTTACACCCTCAGGTCCCTCAGGTCAGCTGTCCCACGCTCCAGATTCAATCTCAGGGGCGATCATTCCTTTGCTGTGTCTGCCCCCAAACTGACTCCTTTAAGTCCAGACTTAAAACATACTTTTAGCCTTCAGCGTCTGAGTCCTCCTGACGTGTCTTTCTCTGACGTCTGCCTGCGTGTTGTGTCTCTGAATGTTTGAGCTGTGTCCCTGACAGTTGTGTTGCCTCTCGTGTGTTGTGTGTCTCACACTACGTCTTCAAATGATGTCAACACCCTCAAACAAACCTACGGCTGAACGTCAGCATTTAAACACATTTTCAATGTGAAACACACACTAGTGTGTCACATCAGGGCGTGTCACATCAGGATGTGTCACATCAGGGCGTGTCACATCAGGGCGTGTCACATCAGGGCGTGTCACATCAGGACGTGTCACGCAGACAAGTAACCTCTTCTCATGAAAGCCTTTTACAGCTGTCACTCCCGGCCACCCTGCCATCTCTTTACTGTCGATATTGAATCATAAGAAGTC
Organism: Cephalopholis sonnerati; assembly: GCA_019142605.1. Lineage (NCBI taxonomy): Eukaryota > Metazoa > Chordata > Actinopteri > Perciformes > Serranidae > Cephalopholis > Cephalopholis sonnerati. The sequence continues at coordinate 42,681,064 of JAGQAX010000012.1, forward strand.
TTTTATTCACATGTATCTGTAACCTTTATGATTTTATGAGTTTTTATGGCGTCATTTAACGGCCAGCTTTTCCCCCTCCTGTTGTTTAGATGTTGAATGCTCTGCTGATTCTCGTCTTCGTGCCCATCTTTGACCTCATCATATATCCGCTCGTCGCCCTTTGCAGGATCAATATCACGTGAGTACACGCCTGTTGTTTTGGATACACTCGTCTTTATGGCAGAAATGAGCCTTTAAGGAGCCTCTTAACCTGGACAATGAGCCGTGTTAGCTCACATTCCCACGGATACACCTCAGGATAACAGACTGTGAACGAGAGGAGGAAATGTCTATGTGCACGAGCACGAGCACAAGCATACCGTACTTCATGAATGATAAATCTGATGAGTGGGTGTTTAATGTATGTAGAGCAGTGAGCGTGTTTCTTTATACTCTGTGTGTTTAAAGACAAATGATCACATCCGAGTTTTTATTTCTCTGGAGATCAGACACTGATCAAACTACTTCCAGAAGTACAAACATGGCATCAGGAGCTTTCACACACACAGATAACACACAGCTCTTTATAATCACTGAATGTTTTTAGAGAAGATCTCAGGTTGTGAAGGATGTTACGTGAGAACCGTGAAGAGGCCGTCTGTTATCAGGCTGTGATGACACTAATGTTACAATCTCTGATTTATAAAGTGATAAAGTTTGACTGAATGACAGCTGTATAAAGGTGTTGTCTGTCTGTCCTTCAGGCCTCTCAGGAAAATGGCTGCAGGGATGATTTTTGCAGCGCTGGCCTTCGGAGCGGCCACACTGGTGGAGGTAAACGTCGTGGTACGTATCTCACCTCTTGTTACACAAATAAAGAGACACTCAGGAAGGTTTACTTCCTCACACACACAGTTAAACACAGCAGAACACATGACAACACATGCACACAGACTGTGTGAGTTTCTCTGCATCCTGGAGAACCTGGGGAATTCTTTGATGCATTGTCCCCTGATAAGAACAACATTTACCAGCCTGTCCTGGAGACATGGAGCTGCCCTCATGGTGAGGTCGGGGGTCAGCGATCTGAAAGCCATTTTTGACCAAAAATAATAAATACATATTTTAGCCTTTTAATGAAGGTGACACAGAATATAAATCTACACTAGCCAGTAAATATTACTAACAGGTCTGAATGAGCGTTCATTAATATGTTTCACTCTGCAAACGGATAGTTATGATTATTTGGAATTTTAACTCTGCAGCGTTGGTGACAAAGGCGTGTGGTCACAGGCGTTAGAAGCACATTTTAATTTGGTGCATAATTTTTCAGGCCCACAACAAAGAAACAAAAACTAAAATGCTAAATAAACAGCCGTTATTCATTTCCGTATGATTTTTTGGTCAAAGCCACAGAGAGACACTGAGGAAGAGCTGAAGAGCTGCAGGCTGCCTGACCCCGTGGTTAGGTCGATGTAAACTGTACATGTATTTTTGTATGATGTCCACATGCCGTTGATGGCAGCTGAAATTAGAGCTCTCTTCAGGAGGTACATTTAAAATCATGTAGGCAGCTTGCAGCGACATTTTAAAGGGACAGTTCACCCCAATCAAAAACATGGATTCTTCCTCTTCCCTTCAGTGCTGTCTATCAGTTAGGGCCCAAGCACCAAACCCAGACACTCAAAAAGGTCCTATTGAAATTAAAGAATTAATATCAATATAATTATTGCTGTTGTTATTTATTTATTTATTTATTATTTTGTAGTCTGTGAAGGCATTTTTGGGATGCTTTGGATACTGAACGTAGACATCTGATAGTGTGCAAAGTTTCATAAGTTTTTGAGGATGCTAAGCATGTGTTAAAATATACATTTGATATTTAACTCACTCACTTACAGAAACAAAACTTGGTGTGCATGTGTAACACACTAAGACACAAAAAGTCTCTTGGAGCCGTAATCTAAACCTAACAGGAAGTCAGCCATTTTGAATTTAATCTAAATAGTGTTGGTGTGAGCTGCAGAGTGTTGAAGGAATGAAGGAGGAAGGCTGTGTTCACACAGTCACACAAAAGTGAAAAAATCCTGGTACAAGTGACAGCCGCTGCACTTTTCTTTATTTTGACGTGATGAAGGACGGTGTCTGCACAGCTGCATGTAAACTGGAATACTGCCACGTAAACAGCTTTGTAGGAATATTGTTTTTCAGAATAAAGGGTAGTAAACAGAATGTTTTGTGCACGTAGTCACTGTGGTGCTTCTGTTTCATTGTCTGATAGAAATCAGTGGTGGATCCTGCGCCTGCGGGGAAGTGTCTCCTGCAGGTCTTTAACGTGGCGCCAGGTAACGTGAGTCTGAAGATCCCTGGCAGCAACGAGTTCCCAGAGCCGATCCCTAACTTTCAGGTAAACAGATGGTAGGAGGGAAAAACAACTTGTTAAACTGTCAGGTGTGGACGCAGGGAAGTTTCAGTGAACAGGTTTTCCTCAAATGCACACACTGTTTTTAGCATCTCAAACCCGAGTCAGGATTGTGGACTGAAATTTCCCAGGGTCGTGAGTGTCAGTGTGCTGACCTGTGCAGGGTTTAGCACTGCTTCACTCTAATGTTATCTAACCAGGAAATGCCTCAGTCAGATAAAACTGTTGTTTTTCAGGAGTGTGTCATCACTGAAGCAGCAGCAGCAGATATGACAGAAGTTACAAAACATATGAGGCAGATTTATGATATTAAGTATGAACGATTATCAGAAACGAGATGAGCCTGTCAGTGTTCAGTGGAACGAATCACAAAATAATGTTCAGACATCAGCAGGTACACAAACACCTGGAGGCTCATAATGAACGCTCCTCTGTACGTGTTTGTCGTTGGCAGAGTCCTATAGACGTTTCAGACTTGTTTTGTCCGTCTGAACAGTTTGTGTTTGTATTTCAATAAAGCTGAACATGTGTTTATCGACCATGCTGTCAGAGACAGCAGCAGCTGCTCCACGCCAACACTCAGACGCTTTTTTTTTCAGCTGATTTTGTAACTTCATTCAAAGAATATGTAGCATGAGGTTTATGGTTTTCTAAATGTAACTATAAATGTGTAAGAAAGTGAAGTTAAAGGGACAGTTGTGATCTCTTGAAGTATGATTCATACTCAACAGATGTCAGTCAGCACGCCTTCAGTTTAGACAAGCATGCAACATGGAGCTAAGCAATAAAACAATCAATGTCAGTTTGAGTGTTCAACATGTTTAGAATAATTTCACAGCTTCACATTAACCCTCTGGTGTCTGTGTGTGTCAGGACCCTCCGGAATATAAGAGGTTTCCAGCGTCTGGCGAGGACCAGAAGATTGAAGTCACATTCGAAGGAAACACATCACAGTGTAACTTCACTTTCGTCCAACAAAAGGCGTACAGTCTCATCATAATCCCAGACGATACAGGGATCCGGTGTGAACTTGTGAGTGACCCCGAAAAATGTTTTCATATCTGCAGTGTTTATGCCTCCGTGCTGCGGCCAGAGGCATTCTGTCTGTACGAGAGTCCCCTGCTTGTGAACACGATATCTCAAGAATGCTCCAAAGGAATGTCTAGAGTTTTGGCACAAACGTCCACCTGGACTCCAGGATGAAGTGATTAGTTTTTGGTGGTCAAGAGTTAAAGGTCAGGGTCGCTCTAACCTGGCATCCATCTCGTTGTTGTGAGCACAATATCTCAAGAACACCTTATGTTGTGTTCACACCAAACGCGATTTGAATTTTCGGCTGGCATTACTGGCATTTGAACACTAGAATATTTTGCGTGACTCGCTTTATATGTGCAAATAACTTGCATCATACGCAGGTGAAGTCGATGCAAAACTAGTCTGTGCTCCTTTTTATTCCTGTTCCACAGAGCTCAGGGTGGCCACAGACCACAGACTGACACCATCAGCCTCTCCTACATTTTTCCGATTAATTTCTGCCAGTACGTCCTCACTGTCATACGATCTCATGCCGATTGGCTATCATGGTGTAAAATGTTTGTTGAAGTTCAGATTTTTTAACTCCCGCAAGTAAGCGTATGATGCGAAATCGCACTACTCACGTCATTCACGCTGCTTAATTTGTGTCATTTGTGTCAGGTCCTTCGCATCCCTCACGCCGGCCAGTGGACATTCACATCTGAATCAGTCCTTACATTGACTTCACATGAAGTTCACTCACATGGTTCACTTAATAACCTACATAATAACCTAATAACTTAATAACTCCACAACTGGCATCACACTTTGATTTAAATCCTGATTGGAGCACAAAAGTATCTGACGCGTGATCACTACTTTTTTTAACTGACCCCACCCTCTTGAAATCAGTGAGTTCAAGCAGAAATCGCAGCAACCCAGCATCAAGAATAAATGCTGGCATTGTACGATTGTACATTATTCTGTAGCTCCAGCATGACCTGGGGCGGTGTGAGTGTGAAGCGGTCGGGATGAGAGTCAGCACCTCCAAATCTGAGGTCATAGTTCTCTGACAGAGAACGTTGGATTGTTTCCTCTGGGTTGGGAGAGAGTTACTGCCTCAAGAGAAGGCGTTCAAGTATCTTGGGGTCTTGTTCACAGTGAGGGGAGAATGGAGCGTGAGATGGATCGGCGGTCTGGTGATAAAGGCGCTGCGCCGGACCATCATGGTGAAGAGGGAGCTGAGCCAGAAGGCGAAGCTTTCTACTTCCTGGTCCATCTGCGTCCCAACCCTCAGCTATGGTCATGAGCTCTGGGTAGTGACTGAAAGAATGAGGTCACAGATACAAGCGTCTGAAATGAGTTTCCTCTGTAGGGTGTCTGGGCTCAGCCTTAGAGATAGGGGGAGGAGTCAGACATCTGGAGGGAGCTCGGAGTAGAGCCGCTGCTCCTTCATGTTGAGGTGGTTCAACATCTGATCAGGATCCTCCTGGTCCAGCTGGTAGGAGGCCCCGGGGCAGACCCAGAACACACTGGAGGGATTATAGATCTCATCTGGTCTGGGAACACCTCGGGGTCCTCCAGGAGGAGCTGGAGAGTGTTGATGAGGAGAGGGACGTCTGGAGGACTTTGCTCGGCCTGCTGCCCCCGAGACCTGACCTCAGATAAGAGGATGAAGATGGATGGATGAAGCAGATAAAACTTCATGTTTCTGTGTGTTTCAGCAACGCTGTGGTTAACCTGTGGGTATGTTTAGGCACAGAAACACCGGGTAATGGTTAGAAGAGATCATGTTTTGGATTAAAATACTTGCTTTAGTGGCACAATGTTGCCTGGAAATGCAGCGATGTCACGGTAAACAAAACAATGCCTCTCGTGGCACTGTCCCAGCAGGAAACACAGCGATGGCTCACTATAGAAGCGCCCACGTTTGGTGGCTAAAAAGCTGCTAAAACACCAGCGGTGACCTGTTAGAAACAACTGGTTTTGTTGTTTGTTGGTTTTGATCGGCAGTCTGCAGCCTCCCACGTGTCCAGGTGTCACAATATCCCTTCTGTTTCCACATGACACTCAGCTCAGATACTACGTCACTTTAGAAACGCTGACACGATACGTATGAAGCGTAATATGTCCATGGTTTGCAGAAACATACAGCGCCAACATTTTTATCTGTCGACTGGAATGAATTAGCTGGTTTTAAGGACCCTCAAGAAATAACTGTCTCTGATGGTGACGGCTGATCTGCAGGAAAACAAGACTGTAAAGAGAAAACATTTGCATGAACGCGCAGATAGAAATTCACGTCAGTTAACCTTTGTTTTTATTTCCTGATCACTCAGGTGGAGGACTGCATCACCAAAAATAAAGAGGGGAAACCTCTCCTCAGGTAAAACATGTGTACGACTCGTCTGTGGCACAAACACTGTTTGCGATCATTTGTCCCTCGCTGACGTAAAAATGTAGGTCAACTTAAAGTTTGCTGACGAGCTCTTGTGATTCAACAGGTTCCTCAACACACAGCCGGAGGCCATTAGCCTGAAGGTGGGAGACGTGACGTTCGAGGTGCCCTCTGGTTACAGCATGTCTCCCAACAAGACCGTGGAGCGAGGAGTGTGAGTACGACTGTGTGTGTGTGTGTGTGTGTGTGTGTGTGTGTGTGTGTGTGTGTGTGTGGGGTGGGGGGGGGGGGGGTCTGAAATGAACTGAATTCTAACATCGTGGCTAATTTTGGATCAACTTTGTTTGTGTTTAAAGTGTCGTATAAATAAAGTTGACTTTAATTTTCATATTATTTAAGATGCATCGACTGAAAACTGGTTTCTCAAGTCCAAATAATGTCCTCGTCTCCCCTTTGCCCTCGAAGTCTCTAACTGAAGCTTTTTTTTTTCACGAGAGCAAACATTTATTAAAATTTTGTTTTAAGACTGAAGTATATCTTAAAGGGACAGTTCACCCCAAAATAATACATATTTTTCCTTGTAGAAGACGTTCGTCAATACTCAATGAAGACGGGGAAAAAATAAATACATAAATAAACAGAATAAAACAGACGAGGGGAAATTTATATAAAAATAAAAAAATAAAAGTAGTAACAGGAAAGTTACTAAATGAAAGCACCAGGCATACAATATTTAACAAAACCATGAAGATCCAAAATGAGGATCAGAATTCAAAACATCGAGAACTGAGAAAAGTCGACACTTATTTTTCTCTCCGTCCTGCCGGAGTTCTTTTGTTTTTTTTTTGGTGACGGGTAAAATAACTTTATAAACCAGTTAAAGGGCGACCTGCTCGTCCTGCTGCTGCTGTGACCCATAAGTAAGAATTTTTTTCTTATGTCAGAGACAGATGGATTGAAATGATCCTTAGAATAAATACTGTGAGAGATGTCAGATGATGGGATGTCATGAATCATCAGTGATGACTGATGACCTTTAAAAACAACACGCTCTAAGGTTTCTTCGTTCAGGGTCGACCTGAAGTTCAAACCTTCTCATAAGAGACACGGCTGTTGGATAAATCTGCTTCTCACTGAAGCTTTGATGCCCCAGAACTGATCCTGGAGACAGCTGAGACTCGTACAGAGGTCGTCATGTCTGACTGTGTTTTTGTCTTTCTCTAATCTCTACTCTGTCCCCCGTCCCTGAGTAGATACCCTGCAGCCAGCTGCAGCTTGCTGTCACAGAAGTGTCCTGATCTGGACCTGGGCCTGCTGGACTTTGGAGCTTCCTACACGGTCATACTCACAGAGGTCAGGATGCTCGCTGTACTTATTCATACACCCATCTCAGCCGTTGTCCACAGCGTGACAGAACCCTCTGTGTGTGTGTGTGTGTGTGTGTGTTTGACAGGAAGCAGGTAAAATCAGGGCTCGCAAGATGGAGGATGTAAAAGCCAACAACGTGCACATCGCCTGGCAGATCCCGCAGTACGCCCTCATCACCATCGGAGAGGTCATGTTCTCCATCACAGGCCTGGAGTTCTCCTACTCACAGGTTGGTCAGCACACACTCAGCAGACACTCAGCAGACAGAGGACGGTGTCTCAGCAGCGTGTGAAGAACAAGGAGACTTCACTAACCCCCCCTCTGTCCCCTCCAGGCTCCGGCCAACATGAAGTCCGTCCTGCAGGCCGGCTGGCTGCTCACTGTCGCATTTGGGAACGTCATCGTGTTGATCGTGGCAGAGGGTGCAGGACTGGCGCAGGTACGACGTCATGGGACGAGATTACAATCAATTAAATCAATTAATTAACCAAGTAAATAAAATGCAAAGGTTAGGACCTCCCTCCTCATTAACACACACAGAAATAATTAAATGTAGTTGTTCAAAATGTAGAAATAAATTAAAGATACTGATTTATCTATTTCCTGTTTAATTACCATCTTTTACTTGTTCCTTTACACATTGATCTATTTATTTTTATTTTTATCAACATTTATTTATTTACTTATGCAGTTAGTCCTGTATTTATTTATTTATTCTTTTTTAAATTTATTCCTGTATTTATTTATACTTTTATTTATTTGTACGCATATTATTGTATTTTATACATTTATTTATTCTTTTATTAACTTATTCCTGTATTTATTTATTTTCATAATTATTCATACATTTATTTATTGATATATTTATTGATATATTTATGTTATGTTTATTTAAACATGGATTTATTTATGCATTTAGTTATTTATTGTTGTATTGCTTTATACTTTTAATTATTTTATATATTTATTTCTTTATATATTTATTCCTGTATTTATTTATTTCCATATTTATCTTTTATTACTGTATTTATTTCTCTATTTTCATATTGTTCATACATTTATTTATGTATTCCTGTAGTTATTTTATTATCTAATTTATTTATAAATTTATTCCTGTGTTTACTTTTTATTTTCCTATATATTCATGCATTTATTTATATATTTCTAATTTTACTTATTTATTTATTTTTCGTCCTCCATAACTAACGAGTGTTTGTTCCCACAGTGGAAAGAGTTCCTGCTGTTTGCCGGCCTGCTGCTGGGCGTCTGCATCATCTTCTCCATCATGGCGCACTTCTACACCTACGTCGACCCCGATCAGCTGGACAAGGTTTACCTGGAGGATTCAAGGAGGGAGGATGACGACAGCGATGATGACAAGGTGAAGAAAAACCCCAACGACGTCCCCATGATCAAAACGGACAAGAGCACCAGACTGTAACTGCGTCACGTCGTGTCACATCACGTCACGTCCTCTATCTTCTCTGCTGCAGCTGATTTCACCTCAGGAGAACACGACAGGTGTGTGAGGGCTGATGTGGCTTCAGGAGGACTGGAGAGGTGATGTGAAGGTACCTGTTCTACTTCACTTCCTGTTTCACATCTTAAGGTGGGTTTCTGTGATGATGAAGCACTAAGACGTGATCGTCAGACGTTTGTCACATTAATTAATACATTAGTGAAACTTTAACACTCCAGTCATTTCCAGTGTTTAACCAGGAAGTATTTTATTTTCTGATTGAGACTGAATTTATCATAAGTTCTGTGTGATTCCCCGCACCGTGATCAATAGTTACTACAAATGAATGTCAGATATTATAGCTGTAAATATTTGTTGTGTCTTAACTCCGTGTCGATGTTTTATTCTCTGTGACGCTAAAGAAGAATCATAACCTGCTCAGCCTTTGATGAAACATGTTTACATTGTAATGACACTAAAAGGACCCAAGCTGCTGCTGGTTCTGCATGTTAGAGATCTGATCTGATCTGATCTGATCTGATCTGATCTGATCTTAGAGGCCGCTCATTCAACCTTTAGTAGAAAACATTAACGTGACCAAGTAAAGACGCTGCTGTCCTAAAGTCTGGAACTTCCTGACGTCTTCAAATGTGGTCTTGTTGTGTTATTGGGAGCCAGAATAGAAGGAGTCATGGCTCAAAACCAGCCGCCACTGCCCGTCAACAAAAACAAAGACAACTATGGTTAAATGTGATCAGACCAAAGGACTGGACGGAGGCCATCATCAAAAATGCTCACATGTGCAGCGCACACTTCATATCAGGTTAGGGACAAAGTATTTCCTGTTGTAGGGATGAAGAACGTTATGTGTATTAAGGGTTATCATGTCCACCTCATCAGAAACTGGGGAGCTATTAAGAGGAAGATTGGATTTCTCTGGAACGCTAACTTTTTAGCACATTAGCTAACGTTAGCTTCCATAGCAAAACAAACAAGATTGGCTTCCTGTGACATCATCCATCCACTGAGTGAGAGCATACGGGTCGGCCAGTCTGGTCCCGTTGGTCAGTGTTTACTTCTTCCAGTAACACTGGCGGTCCCGGAGAGTGAGTGACCTGACATGGTGCGTTGGTAAATTCAGTCTGACGCTCTACACTAAAATGAGAGCCCTGTTGGTGGAAGAAACGGAGCCTTATATTTCTACATGAATGAACCAACGCTTAAGTTAATCACACATTCACTCCGCTCGGCGCTCTGCTGCTCCGTCTCCACAGACAGAGTGTCCAGAGTGCGCTCTGCCACTCTGAGAGTGCGCTGCTCTGGATAACCCAACGCTACATTCAGACAGCGCTCCCAATTTATCAACGCTCCAGTTTGTGTCAGAGTGCGCTCCTGAACGCACCACTCACATCATCTTCCTCCATCGTCTAAAACAAGACAACACAACTTGCTAATATCTGTGAAGACCTGTTTTGCCTCCAGCTAAGCCACGCCCACCAAAAAAATGTCATACTGTTTGCTAACAGTAAAAGGGTCTGTAGGAAAGCCCTCTCTCTGACACGACCAAAAGTCTCCCGTCACAAACTACAAGCCTATAATCAGAGCCAAGAGGAGGAGCAGAAGTTTAGTTTTCTCTCAGACCACTTGCTGATGTTTATTATGGGATATCTGCCCACTGACATCAGAGCAAACCTGCCTCCTGCAGCTTTAAGTCCTCTAAATGTGATGTGTAGTTTAAAACATGCAGAACCAACAGTACGGTCCTTTAAAGCCATAAAATACTTGATGGTATTTGTTTGTACTCTGGGAAAGTGTTGATGATGCTGCTCCCTATGAAGCTCTGTAAATAGACAGCTGATGCTGAAACTTGTTTTTGTGCTGTTTGAAATTTTAAAGATTAAAATGTGCACTGATATCAGTGTTCTCCACTGCAGTAACTGAAGACTGTTTTATCTCTTGTCGTGCACGGCGTCATATCTCAGGTCTCTAAATACAGCTCATGGCATTGGAAAACAAACCGCAGGACATCAAATGTTTCAAAGACCATATTTATCATCCTCGTACACGTGCAGCCTTCCTTCCTCTCTGAGATGTGGCAGCACACTGTTTTCATCCATCGCTCGCGGCGTGGCGTTCATCCCTCACCAGACCATTAGCATCGGCCTTCTGTGGTTGTTCAATGACAATTTTCATAAGTAAATGACAGGGGAACATTATGCCCAAACAAATGTTCACATCTCAGCAGTATTACGTTGAATTATGCGGCGTATTAGCATACTGAATTGATTTAAGTGGTCATTTTTCTTACTGTGGAGGAAACAAACAGGATTAGTGCGTGCAGGACAACAATCAGAGGAAACGTTAGAGCGGCACGGTTGCGTCACTCGTTGCATTAACATTAGTTTTGGTTGTGACTTCTCGTATCCGGGGTTAATCTCAGGGGGAGCGTGGCAGAGGAGAGGAGGAGGAGATGAGGGTGAAGGTCTGCAGTGATATGTCTTTCCTCTCTCACATCTTAATGATGACAGAGCCTTACTGGTTGCTCTGAAGATAGATGTTTTTTTACAGCCCTTATCACTGTTAACTCCAGTGAGACGTCCAGAACAGAAACACTAAGACAGTCCTCTCCTGAAGCTCAGACCATCACCAGTGAAATGAGGAGCTTTGGGCTCATTAAATGTTGTTTATGGTTTATTAAAGGTTCTGTTTGGAACTTTCAGAAAATCCTTCGTTTTGGTGACACGTCTCTGTGAGGTGATTGAGTGAACTGAAGTCACATCCTGTTGCTCATGCTGCGGTGTGCGCCCCGTAGCCACAAGTGAGCACTTACACATTGGTGACACATGTGAGACTGACTGTGACTGATCATCAACTGGAAATGCTGGAAAATAAATTATGATCATATTTTGAATGATGTTATGTAATGCTCCTATAGTACTTGGACCGTTAACTCGACAGCTCGCCATTTGCAAATTGCAGATCCATGTTGAAAGCTCTTTGTACCGTTACACGGTTACAGTTGGCTAAATTAATATCGTCTGTCCTTATACGTAAGTTAGTCTCATTGATCATGTTAGCTGGTAACATATCCACACAAAGTATTTTGCTAGCAACAATGTTAACGAGCAAACAAGCTAAGTGAGCCAGCTAGCTGTAACTGACCTTCACTGTATTGATCTGAGTAGGTGTAACTGCAGCTGGAGCAGCTACAAGACTCGCCCACATTAACCTACACGTCAGTCCCTGATCACTCACTCTTGGCTCGGAAGTGGAAGCCCTGACGAAATTGCTAAGTTAGCAATTAGCTAGCTATGAAGTCTCACGTTAAAAGAGAGACGGTTTATGTTAGGCTGAGGGTAACGGAGGGGTAACATCTTGTTACTAATTCAGAGAATCACGTCTTCGTGTATAATGAATCACGGGCTACTGTGACATTTGGTCTCATTGGTTCACTGCAGTGTAGCGTTGAAGTCACATTGGTGGGCGCTGTTTGTAGGGACGTGTCATGTACGCTATGAACAAAATGTGTCTGCAGATAAACATGTTTCCTACAGGCTGCTGGGACACGATGACTCTGGAACTGGAACTTGAATTCAGCCAGCAAAACGTCAGCCCCGAGGTGGCAGTGCAGGTTGTAACAGCAGCAACGGAAGTTTGCTGATCCAGCGGCGACTCAAGGCGGTCTAAGGTGAGGTCTGCGATCAGACCCCAGGTGCTCGGTCTTGCTCTGGCTGAATTCAAGTTGCCACAGAGCACTTAGTGAAAGTCCGTCTCCGCCTGGTGGGCTGTCTGTTGTTAACGGACACCTTGTGTTACACTGTTGGCGCTGTAGAGGAGCTGAAGAGAGGCACGTCATGGAAACGCGAGGCCTTTAGAGTTCTTTACACAGAGGTGTGTCCGCTGGCTGTTACAGGCAGCTGAGCGAGGTGTTGAAGGTCACAGTAAAAAAAACAGTTAATAAATGTGTAAAGTTCCATGAGGTACCTTTTAAAGCTAAGATGGCGTCGTGTGGCTGTGACTTCCTGTGTGCCTCTCCAGTAAGAGCTCAGTGACACGTGCGATGACATCAGGATGCACCAGGCAGTCTAACAGGTCGTCTGTTGTTATTGTTGTGTGTGCTGATTTATCGTAGTCTCCTGAAGAGTCCTCTGACGTCCCCTCTGCACAGTCACATGACCTACTCTGAGTTACACCACAGTGTTCCTGGTGCAGTCTGACAGCAGATGCAGAGTTGGCTCTCGGCGCTGCTTCCTCTTGAGACCTGACGTCACACATCCTGGAAGATCTGACCTCGGGGTCTTTTGTGATTTTCGGCGTGTGCTCTCGCTGACAGCGCACAGGGAGGAGGTTTGGTCCGAAGGGGACACTGAAGGGCGCAGGACCCTCGACCACGTCGCTGTTTTTCCTGATTTGTCCTCTGGAGTCCCGCTTGACTGGACGGGCGTCTCTCAGGGTCCTGGGTCAGCTCGCCGTGGCCGAGGCTCCTCTGTCTCTCAGCACAGGCTCTCACTGCCAGGTTCACACACTGCATGTTCTCATTATGGGATGTGATTCCTTCCTGCAGAGACAGAACAGAAAACAGGCTGTTCCAGAGAGTTCCCCAAACACCAGCTGCCTGATAAAAAGCTGCCTCGGTGACGGTGATGTTTACTGTGAGAGGCCGGGTTGATTTGGAGGTTTGAATCAAACATGGTGGGCCTTTTATTACAACGTTAACACCCCTTATTTAAGTTCTTTCACAGATGCATATTTAAGGTCTCTGAAGTTTAAGAGTGAGCTGCTGTGCTGCTGCCTCAACAACGTACTGCGATGTGTTCATGTCCCCCACAATTCAGAAAAAGCAGCACCAGTAGCAGAAGTGGAAAAAGAAAAGAATCAGCTCAGGATGTCCCTGAATCAGTAGTTTGGGAGAGAACAAATAATGTAAACAGATGTTTATTCTTCCCAAAGCTGCTCGTTATTATCCAGGAAAAGTAGCGAGAAAAAAGCCTGACGTGGCGGCTGCATTTATTTCATACCAGTACCAGCACAGTGCCAACACATCGTCCTCGCCCACACACACACCCTCAGATCAATGAGGTGAAACATGAACACACACCACCAGTTTTCTAATTTTCCCATCAGAACAAAGGGAAAGAAAATAAACCCAGACATATGTTTTACATAGCGGAGCTTTAAAGCTTGTTTAACAGTTCACCAGAGATGTACGGTCTGCAGCAGCAGCTGGGTACTCACATTTTTGGAGAGCCCCAAAGTTAACGTCTGTTTCCACGCTCAGACTGAAACAGAACCCTCATTATGAATCTTAGAAAGACCACAGTTAAAACACTGACATTATCTTTGTAAATCCTTTTTATGATTATCTTCATTGTTGATTATTCTGCAGGTTGTTAACTTGATTAACTGATCAGATATTTGGTCTGTAAAATAGTGATCTGCTGTGTGAAGCTCTCATGTCAGCAGCACTGATGATAGTCGAGGACTGAAACGTTTGCTGCTGGTTTTACTCAATCTTACACCCTGTCTTGCACTCCGAGCACCTGTTTTTAGCACAGAGGTCTTAAATAAAAAGTTTTTGATCTCAGCCTGTCGACCTTCTTGTGGCTGTCCAGCTCAGTTACACTGGTGTGCAGGTGTCTCTTTGCTGTCCTGTCTTGTTTGTCGATCGTAGCGACGCGCCCAAGACATTCAGTTTATTGTCGTAAAGAAGGAAAGAAACCAGAGAATATTCACATTTAAAAGCTGGAATCAATCGGTTTAAAGTTCAGTATCTCTCCTCTCTTTGCTAAGTGCTATATCGTAGGCAACTGGACAACTGGATCGTAGGCAAGTCCAGTTGCCTACGATATAGCACTTAGCATCACCATGACCTGGATGCCTGAGAACCGTCACCGACATCTCTCCTCTCTTTGCAGCTAGAAAGGGGGTCGTCAGGGGTTGACTGTGGTCACAGAGATGTCACCACTACCCACATGAGGGCGGGCGGCCTGGCTTTTGGACCTACTCTGCAGAAGGGACATCTCTGGCGCAGCTTGGCGTGGCATGGCGTCTCTAAACTGTCAATGGAAGCGCAAATCGGCGTTGCCAAAAGTGACAGTGGCAAAGGCCCAATAGTGGGCAGTAAATAGAGAGCGGTGTCAGACAGCACTTTGGCGTGTTTCCAAACAGAAACCCATAAAACTTAAACAAAGACTACTAATTGTGTTTTAGATTGTTCTCTTTCTCTGCGGCTGCCTCATTAATGCCACAGCATGAGTATCCTACCTCAGTAGGATTGAGCCAGTCGTCAGTGTTGTCATCACTTTTGAGGGCGCAGACGACAGCCTTGGTCACAGCTTCCCCGACTCTCGCCACGTCATCCACTTCCTGTGCAGGAACAGAGAGCCGAGCAAAGTAAGAGTGAGTGCTGCACATCCAGATAATTACAGTGAGAGACAGAGACGCAGGCTGCAGGCACAGCGTGTTGTGTCTGTGACCTTGCAGGGAAAAGCTGGAGAGGAACTCGCTCTTCAGATAAACATTTGTCTGGCTGTGGGGAGCTTTTCATGCAGCGTGCGCTCCGTGTTGTGCACACACACTCATCATAATGACAGGGGATCTTTTTACTGCCAGGCCGGTTCATTACTCAGAGCTGAGAGAGGCTTTTGTCTCAACTGTGTTTGGATCAACCTGAGAGGAACAGAGCTGAAGTGTCTCCAGTGCTGTCACAACGTCATCACACACAGTTAGTATCAGGACGAGGCAGAGACGTGATCGGGCCGCTTACCAGCTCGATCCAGGAGTTGACGCTGACGGTGACGGGATCCACTGACTCCACATAGTGCCACCAGTGTCTGGGGACGTACAGCACCTGAGCACAGGAGATTAAACTGATGATCAGTTCAGTGACATCATCATTCTCTCCCTTTCCTCTACTGGATAAATGTTAACAGTCATGTTCCTCCACTAGATGGCAGCATACACCTTCCCCCCGCAGACTGTCAGGAGTCCATCCCATCATACAGTGACTCTATTAAAATGGGCGAGCCTTATTGATCCCCTGCCTCCTGAGCAGCGCCGGTTCATTCATGGCGTGCAGTCTGACAGGAGAAGAGGAACGATCTGTGCTGTGATTTGATTTGCAGAGGTGGAGCCGACCTGTAGGAGACTGCCGGAGATACCACAACATTTTTTTAAATTTCTGAGTGTGTGGTGAAATAATCTGAGCACAAAAGTCCACCTGTAGCTCTCCGCTGTGGGTGAGCGCCAAATAAAGTTCAAGGTCGTGACCTGGAGAATCAAGGAGGTCACTGACGTCTCATGTTGAACCCTGACAGGGGTCACCATCTGCCTCCCGTACATAAGGACTTCTCACTGTGTGTCTAAAAGAGCAGATTAAGGTCATGTGATAACACCTGAGCTAGAGGATTATGGGATGACGGGCCCCTGGGCACAGACGGAGAGCCCAACACCTCTCCTACATAGGAGCAAGACACACAGACTTCATTGTTTTTTAGCCTCTTTTTATTGTTGTTTGGTGTCTTCGTTGTTGTTGTGTCATCTAGTGTCTCTTTGTAGCGTCTTTTGGTTTGCCCCTTGTTGTAGACTTTGTGAGTCTCCTTGTAGTTGTTTCCTGTCTCTCTGTGGTCATTTTGAGTCTTTACACTTTCCTTTTGTGTGTCTTTGAAGTCAATTTGAGTCTTTTTGTAGATATATTTTAAGTCTATTTGTGGTTATTTTGTGTATTTGCGGTTGTTTTTTTGTCACTTTATGGTCATTTTGAATCTGTTTGTAGGTGTTTTGTGTCTCTTTGTGGTCATTTTGTGTCTGTAGTTGTTTTGTGTCTATTTGAGTCCCTCTGTAGTGGCTTTGAGTCTCTTTGTCATCAATTTTGCATCTCTTCGTGGTAGTTTTGCTGCTTTTCATAGTCGATAGTCTCTCTGTGTCTCTTGCAGCCTTGCGTCTCCTTGTAGTTATTTTTTGCCTCTTTGTAGTAGTGTTATGTTTCTTTGTGGTTTCTTGAGTCTCTTCCTGGTTGGCATGTGTTAATTTGATCAACATTTTGCAGGAGAAGGTCAGGGCTGACGCTGTAGGCACCTGTGTTTGTGCCCTTTAGGCCCCTTCATTAATCCACGCATGAGTTCCTGTTACCAAATGACGACAGTGAGATGTTGTTGAAGCCACTTATCACCTCTAGTCTCTCCTCGTACACCTGTTAGGGCTCTATGATCATGAAATGAAGGTCTCCTGACTGTTCAAGAAACAAAAAGCTTCAGTAGGTGGCAGAGCTTTCTCTTACCAAACCTGTCTTCTCTGGAGTCGTCTTCTTATCCAAATTTAAAGGCTAGCTTGGTCGTAAACTTAAAACACATTCACATCAGCCTAATATATAAATATACAGTTTTTTATGTGCATACTTTGTATTGCAGTATTTTACTGCATGTTTTTTTAAGTTCTTTTAAGTATTTCAGTTTTTTATACAATATTTTCTGCATATTTTATATAATCTTTTACATAGTTTTTGCTAATGTTCATTATTCTTATATTTAACGTGCAGCCGTCTGAGGCAGACTTTGATGTCGAGCTGTAACAAACTCTGACTTGATTTGAAAGTTCTGAAAGTTAGGAAATAGACCTTTCTTCCCGGTGCTTAGATTTTTTCACCACATGCCGTTCCCAAAGGTTCAGATCGAACATCACAGCTCCAAATTACTTCGAGTCTTTTGGCCGGTGGGATCCACAGAGACTGGGCAGGTCTTATTTACACCAACACTACCTCGATGGATCTGAGTAGCTGGTAACACTGAGGAAATTAAAGAGTTGGGACATTTCACTCTGTTTGGTTTATCATCTGTCAGCTGTTTGGTCATCATCATTTCCCATTAGGTAGAATCAGTGTAAATGACTTTGTGAAGCATCAGCCGTGACCCCGACCCGCACACTGCTTCGCCAGCCTTCAGAGTTACGTGACAGCTGGCTTTGGTGGTGCTGATAGGAGCGTATTTAGTGCACCGCAGGAGCTCAGGCGCAGGCAGATAGTGAAAAGAGACAGATGGCTAATTGCTTTGTCACCATTTTGACTCCTGGGGAACAAAACAATGCAGCTGGAATCTGAAACAAGGCAAAGTGGGACACATACATCAAAGAGTTCCACAGTAATTCAGAGTTGGGAAACTACTTCAAAAGTAGCTGAGGACATTTCGGAAAATTAGGGCGCCGTGACAGCCATCCTCTGATTGCACAACACCTCAATCATAACTCTGACTCCCTCTGAACTCACCTGCCTGTGAAGCAGAGCAGAGGACGGGAACTCATCTGCTCCGTCAGACCATCTACTGAACTTGACCCTGTTACTTTTCTCCTGACGGGACGTGGAGAGTGATGACGCAGTTTAACCTTCCACTTCCTTCATATGAAAGCTCCGGTGTATTGATGGCGACGCGCTTTAACAGAGAAGGCCAGATTTTAATTGGGACACAAGTCACGACCGTTGCCTTGCTTCACGCTTTTATGGAGGACACCACGACAAATAAATCTCACTGTTGAGTCTGCTTTTACATGTTTGCAGCTTAGGAACCAATAAAGCTTTATTTTATGGTTATTGCTTTCTGTGTCACGAGCAGTTCATCATATAAACGCAGAGCTACAGCGTTGCATAATATCAAACTGCAGTGGATCACTCAGGGTGGTTTTCCAACGTCTGAAACACACGACCGATTAAAAAAACAAAGAGGTGTTTGATTTGTTTTGGTCTAATGCTTAATAAGAAAAATGACGCTGCACAGATAGCTCACTGTTTGGTCTGGAGAACAACGACTGCAGAGACATGATCTTTTTAATTCTTCTTTCAGATGTGCACCTAGAGTTTATTTTCATTATCGAATAATTTGCTAATTATTTTCTGAAGTAATCGTCGAGTCTACTTTCCCAGGAGGGCAAAGAGACATTTGACATTCTTACCTCAAAAATGACTTCAACGTTCATCAATTACCATAATAGCTGCCAATTATTTCTCTGTCAATTACTACACGCCTAATTAACTCATCATTCCAGCTCTGGTCTTGTTATAGATATTAGTTTTGAAAAAAAAAAATCAGTTTGATGAAAAATTATTTGTTTCACAAGCAAATTATTAACTGCTTACAACTACATTAAAGAACAAAGTCGTGCCTCAATGGATTTATACTCGTGCGTCTGCTCTACACAGAGCCTACGCTGTGGCCTACGCCATTGTGAGCATTTATACTTGTGTGGTGGTGTGTCTGTGTCACTCTGCAGTTACACCTCCAAAACATTCGACTGCAGTGGAGTTTCTGTGAAGTGCTGTAAAGTTCAGAGGATTCAAAACACACATCAAACACACATTAACACACCTTAAACACTGATTAAACACAAATTAAACATAGCTTAACAGAGACGATTTCAAACACAAGTACACCAATCAGCTTCACTATAACTGGCAGCATTCACAGACAAACACTTGTCTTTATCTGGACACATTTTCCCCACAAATACAACACGCTAACGTTATTAGCACAAGCCTATGGCATTTTCCATTGTATAAATTAGCCTAGCAGCTAGCAGAGATTTCCTCTGCTCATATTTCAGCCAGGATAAATCACACACAGTGTGTGGAGGCTTTATTGTCTTCACAGTTTCCACTGAGGGAAATGGTTTCAGCTCACAGAGACAGACAGGAGGTCTGCGTCACTGTGACGTGGAGTTACATTTCTGTGGAGGTGCATCTCATACTATGGCGTAGGTTATGTCATTGATCCAGTGCAGAAGTATAAATCCCTGTTTTTGTGCTGCACCTTTGCCTTATGATCATAAAACACGCTGTGAGGAGCATCTGGACAGGCAATGTACTGCCTCACCATCATAGTTTATTGATACTAAAACCAGTCGTCTCATGTTGGCGTGGCTCAACTTGATGCGACTGAACTGGCTTTTCACCGTGACTTGTTTTCCTCTCTGAAGCTTTGCCTGAAACCCTGTAAACAATGTCCTCTGTATCAGTAGGATGAGGAGTAAATATCTGAATATCCAAACATCTTACTTGGTCATGAAATTAAATTTAACACCTTGAGAGAAACTGATTTAATATTTCTGGTAAATTTTCTAAATAAATCAGAATGTGTATATTTCTGGGTAGCAGTTGGCAGCTCTGACAGTTCAGTCTTAATTTCAGTGCACCCTCTGGAATTCAGTGAATCGGAGCAGCAGCCAGAAATGTTTCAGCCCTTGGCGTTCCTCAGTGTTAGCCCTGGGCTGAAACACGTCCGTTTCCTTCTCCTGTCCATCATTAAAAGTATTACATACTTATTTGCGAGTGCTGATGATTTCATTTGCTTGTTTTGGGATTTTTAGGTCAGTACCCATTACTGGGGAAACTGGAGCTGAGCACTAGTTCTTTTGTTTGATTCAATATATGTAGACCAAAATATTAGACCCCTTTAGGAGGCAGCACTGATCAGGTTTAGCCAAGAATGTGACCTCTGTGTTGCATTATGTTTTTGTGTTATAAAATGCTGTATAAATAATCCTGACCTGTCCCGGCTGCAGAGTGACAACGTGCGCTCTGGCTGCCTGAAATTTAGGGAACCTCCTCAGGTCTGGGTGGAGAACATCCACCTGGCTGAAGACGCTGGACTCCTCATAGGGGATCCTGGTTGGGTAGAGGTTACCAGTGTCCTCTGGAGGGAAGAGGTGCCAGCGCTTCCTACGCACAGGAGGCATCACAGTTAGAGACGACTTCAGACAGACAGAGCAGAGAAAGACGGTTAGAAATGAATTCAGTTGTTTGGTCAATAAGTGAGTCAACCATAAATTCAAGATTTCCAAACTGTACACAAAACTTTTATCAGTAAATACTATAAATTGTTAAAAACAATTGACTGTGATAAACCCCCCAAAAAATGAAGTCAATGTCAAAGTGCCAAAAACTGCAGTTCTTCTGACGGCCACTCGAGGCTGGTTCCAAGAGTGAGACAATCCTGACAGACCTCCATGTTCAAATGTAGAAATAATTCATAGCTAATGGTGTGTTTTCATAGCTACTTTTCCCATTCATGACGCCGCTGTGTTTTCAGTTCATGAAAGTTATTTGCCAAAAAGTCTTTTTCAATGTTTGGTTGTACGCAAAGATCCTCTAATGAGTTCAATGTTCTGTTTTTCCAGTTAGTCTGTATTCTTAATGGTTTTGAAAATTAGTATTAACATTGTCACAGTTAACATAGCTGTAAATACACCATGCTAACCAAGCTAGCAGCTAGTTAGCTCAACGCTAAGGCCCAAATATGGTCACTTCTGGCTCCAAAAATCCAAGGTGGTGACGGTCAAAATGTCAGACTCAAGGCTTTAAAACGGGAGTCAACAAACCAATGTGTGACATTACTGTTACTATGTTCATTATCCTTAAATTCAACCCCAGGAAGATCAGTTAATAAGCAACCTAACAAATAATAATCATCTGCAGACCCATCAGTATAAAACAGCCCCTCCAAAGTCAAATGAATTCCATTACAAAAATTCTTCCTGAATAATTTGGGTGTTGTTGCTGTAAAATCTTTGCTATTGTTTTCTGTTGACAAATGTCATCATATCGATCAGCAGTGTTTCTGTATTTTCATGGATCAGCGGTGTTGGCGAACAGCTTGAGCTGAATTTCATTCCCTCTCAGATCGATACCAAATAAAAGAGCCAGCGACCCAATTACAAGGAGTGAGATAAACTGTTGCTCTCTGGTGGAACAGTGGAGTGAGATAACATTCAGGCAGACCTTTTCCCTTTAGTTTCTGGACTCGCAGTGCTCCATATAACGCCTCACCCTCAGTCTCCTTTTACCTCCCTCTCAGGTGAGCTCTGCCACAAATTAACTCTCCTTCAGAGGACAGACCTCAGGCCACACTGTGGAGCGCTGACAGCAGCCTGCACCGTCCCTGCTGCGGAGCAGCAACAGGTTTATTGTTGCTGAAAATTCTAAACAAGATGTAAAACAAAGTGATTTTGGTGATTTATCATTGTTTTAAGTTTAGATGTGATTATGTTTTCTGAGGGAAAGCTTTTGCAGCACACAGGAATGGGAATCAAGAGGCGGTTCCAGTTGAGAATCGTTATCAAAATGGAATCAGAATTGTACGCCTCCAAGCTTATTTATTCCTTTTTTAAATGCCGGCATGTCTCTGAAAATTGCTGATTGCAAAACAAAAACCTGAAATGTCTTCACTGCCGAAAACATGCAACTCTGTTTATACAAAGTAGACTGTGTTCAGAATCGAGAGGGAACCTTTTTAACCTGAAACTTCTTTATTCTGACTTTTTTCTGGTTTAAATCAGCTGGTCTGTCTGTTTTTAGAGATGAGACCTCTGTGGATAATTTGGAGCCCGCTAAAAAACTCCTGAGCAATGAACACTCAGGGAATTCTAACCGAGAGAAATTTCAGCTGGTTACAATCCGCAGTCCTCACCACTTGATTCAACTAAATCCCTCATAATCACACACACTGGATATTCAAGGCACTGGTTCCCAAACTGGAGGTTGACAAACCTGCACACAGGGTTGTGAGGCCTTCTAAACTTTAGGGGTGTTAAGAAAACTTTTGTATATAAAAATGTTTATACACAGTAGGCCTATGTTTCAGCATTTTATTTATTTATGTATTGAAAATTAAAATGAAATGAAATTGCTGTTTTTAAGCTTAGATTATTACTCAAGATAAACTCTTAAAAATCATCTCACAGGGCACAGTGACGACCTGAACACAAGCTGTGTTCACACAGCCTTCACTCTCTGCTAAACAGCCTCGTCTACACAATTAAAACTACAGAAGAACTAACAGAACAATGGCCAAACAAAAGGAAGAGGGAAACACTGAATCTCCCAAAAAGGAAGCTTATTAAGTATGTTTGTTTGTTTAAAAACACCACACTGAGTATCATATAAAAAGGTCATAAAAAATATTAGAAAATCCTCTATCTGATGCAAAACTGACAGAAAATGATCTTAAAATTCTTTATAAAGGCTCATTTTAAACAAACGTCCTGCAGTTAGACATCTGCGTTAATGTGCAGTTTATCAGCTGTTCTGTACAGTTATTGCTCTGCATTTAATGTAATATGTCACTTAGTCAGGGGTCGTCAATAATAGAAAAGAGGTCCCTTTAAGAAAAAGGTTGGGGACCACTGCTTCAAGGAACAGTACGACTGTAATACCACACTTTGTAAATACACGTAAAAGTCCTGCGCTCAAAACCTCACTTAAGTAAAAGTATGAATTATCAGTAAAATTAACTTAAAGTATAAAAAGTAAAAGAACTTATTCTGCAGGAAAATGTTCCCATATTCCTGCTGTGTGACCCCGCTGTGATCTGTCTTACCGTCCTTGTACCTGCAGCACCAGGTTAAAGCCGTAAGAGTCCAGGTGACACGGCGTGTTGGCCCCCGCTGTGCCGATCCATAGGGTGCTCTCTCTGCCATTACGCCCCTCAAAACCAAACTCAGACCACTTTACATCCTGCAACACACGCACACACACACACACACACACTACGTTCAAACGACAATCATCAATCCAACGTAATGTGAAAATATAAATACCAGTCTGACTTTTTAAATTACACATCAGCATTCCTTTTGTCTGCGATAATGATGTGACACAGAGACAAGTCTCACATTCTCACAACTGTCACAACTGGGCTATAAGCTCGCCGACGTACCCCCACCTCATCAGCTGCGCTGACAGGGCCTATTATAGGTGACCAATGGACGTGTCTGTGTGGAGAAACCAAGCTACAGTATTTGTCATCTTTCAAGGGAAACTGGTCTGTCAATCACGTCCTGTCAGAGCACAAAGGTGCAGCAATCACGACAGCATCCTGAATAATGAAGTCATTACCATATATGCAGGCAGCTGTAAATGACAGACTGGTCAATCTAGCCTTCAGGCAGGCTTTTTCCTCGGCGCCATTTATCCTGTAAAAAGCCCATGTCTGCCCGTCTCAAAGGCATGAATGTCAGCTGCTAATAATTGCAGGTGGATGCCCAATAAAAATTTATCACGGAGATAAAAATGAAATGAATGCGTGGCGGTGGCTTGAGAAAGGATGGCACTTTTATGTCTTTACCTAGCGGAGGACGAGAATAGCAGCTCATATAAAGTCGTTATGGGCAAAAGCTTCACATTTTAATTGAAAATGTCAAAACAAGGGAAAACAATGTGAGAATATGAATGAGCATCCTGGAAAAAAAAACAACTATAAAGGCATCTTTAAATTTGTGTTATTTTCCATTTAATGTTGAATTTGCTGATAAGTTGAAGCTTTGAAACGACATTAGAAGGTAACAGCATGAATGATAGTTTTTAAATTAAACTTTAAGCAAACAGTTCCTAAATATGTTTTTTATCATCTTAAAGAAGAGTTGGTGTTTTTAAAGTTTCCTGACTTAGACTCCAAGTGATGTCATACCTCTGGATCTTGTAGAAATCTAAGTCATACGTGACCACTCCCAGTGTATGTGTGATTGTGCATGAGAATCCTGAGCAAAGAAAAAGTTAACATACTGACATACATGGTTTTAATTTGGCAACATATCTGAACCTGAGGCTAAAAAATGAAGCAGACGCAGATGTGCCAAAAACTGTTGTCCCTCTCTGTTGGTCAGCTGTTACTCTTGACATGTGACCAATCAGACAGTGCTGTAGGCGGGACCTCGAGTGAGGCTACGGAGTGATGACTGCAGACAGAGAGGCGGCAGCATCAAAACCAAAGTAGTGCATTTTCAATTACTTTATTTTATCAGCCGTCAGATTTTAAATGTCGGTCAATGTCGACCGTCAGAAACAAATTAATGTGTGTGAAACTCTGACATGTAGAGCTCATCTTAAGCCCTGTTTCCACCGAGCTGTCCGGTTTAGGTCAGGTTTTAGTTCCCACAGTGAACAGTTGTGGATGGTACCAATAGCAGCGTTCCTTAGCGTCCCCATGTTTGGTCCCCCCTCTGTTGGGGTACCTAGCACACAGTTCTGGTACTAAAAGGTGGAGCTGTGAACACTGCAGTCTGATTGGTCAGTAGAGAATCGTCACTTTAGCTCATCGAAGGACTCAATGCTCAAAGCACAAACCAGGCATTTTCAAATATCACATTGATTGCGACGTACTTGTAAACACACACTTTATTTTAAAACGTCAGTCAGTTAGGTGTAGACGCTTCTCTCCATCGTCAGCGAGGAGGAAATACAGCGGGAAGAATGCATTTAATTGCGGGGGCATCGAGGCTTGAAATAGGACAGTGGGGGCGCTGCGTCCAGGAGCGCCGATGCACGTCTACCTGTCAGTGTGGGGTGTTTTGGTGTGAGTTGCAGAGTGCTGGCGATATCGGCTGTAGAGCTGTCTGACCTCTCTTGAATATAGTGGACTTAGACAGCACTTGGCTTGTGCTAACAGGAAAAATATGTACTTGGATTGGAGGGTGAACTGTCCCTTTAAGTTGTCAGACTTTCTTCATCACAGGCCCAAAATTTCAGGATCTTTCATCCTGTGACAGAATCATTTAAAACACAATTCAATGACTGGTAGGTTCAAAAAAACGCTGGCTTGACCTGAATCTGTCTCTTGTTAATTAACACCTCTCATGCAGAGCTGCTGTAATGTTTCCATAATTAAACTACCGATAAAATGCTGTGTGCTTTTAAAAAGCCTTCTGGTTGCTGTGATTGATTCGGACATCTGAGGTGGTAATTAACCATCACCGAGCCTGCAGAACTCCATCTCCCATTGTTCAAACATGTCTGTCGAATGTTATTTCACGAACCGCTATAAAACTGACCTGACATTTTAATGTTAATTTAATGTTCACAGCGGGATGATTACCTCAAACATGGAGGGCTGGTCTTTAAACAGCATGGCGATGTATTTGTAGTCAGCGTAGGCCCAGTACTCTGAGCTGGGGTATTTAAAGAAAGGCCCTACGTCTGCCTCGGCCTGGTCCCGCGTCCAGCTGAGAAACTGCTGCAGTCTGGCCTCGACGTAGGAACACTGGGTCTCAAACAGAGGTGCTGAGAGAGTAAAACAAGAGAAGGTACAAGAAGGAGAGTAATCACTGGAAAATTGTGATAAAGTTCCTGTAAAACAATTTCTATGCTAAAAAGAAACCCAATTCATAAAGCAGAGCCCGTGCACGATGCATCATCACAGAGGCATGGCATTTTATTTTACACACTTTTATGAGAAAAATAAATCACAGTTGTAGCGATTTACTCTTGCGTTTGTTTCAGTAAACAAAGTGTGTCTATGGCTGAATGATGGCATTTATAACCAGTCGTGAGCGATGCCCTCCTGTCGGCTGCTCCAACTGGAAAAGATGATTTAGAAATCTAATTAGCGAGCTTTTATCAGAGGATGTGCTCCCTGTTATTCATCACAGGAGGAGTCACTGCTGCAGCCGTGTTACAGCCACACGGACGCCAAAATACACCAGATGCTCAAAGACAAAAACCCTATGCCTGACTTTTTCTTTCTTTTGCTTATGTGGCAGTTTTAATCAGATCATTAAACAGCCTCTGATACTTCATTAGTTCTCGCTAACTGCAGTCTAATCTGTAAATTATCACGTGTCACAGGATGCACTGCACAACACTGCAGGCACTCATTAGGTACTGACTGAAATGAGGTGAAAGCAGATAACTACCACATGTGCATTAATGTGATCAGAAAAAAATACCACGCTGAAACTGATAAATGATCAATTATGCAGGAACTTTTGAATGGAAGAGAAAATTGCTGCCGTTGCCAATAGCAGAGTGCTTTTTTTGGCAGGAGTGTTTTGGATTAATGTCTCAGAGTGGAGTGGAAAGTTTGTGTAAGGAACTACACTGAGTCCTCAATCATGTTTGTTTGGGCAAACATTTCACGTACTAATGTATTAAAAAAAAAAGCTCCTTTTTAACCCTTTAAAGTTCTGCTCAAACGTTTAGTCGAGCACATTTTTAGTAACTGTATATTAATGTGTTAGTTTTAGTATCTTAATGTAGTGTGGACATTACAGGGTTTAACTATTTTAGGACACTAGAAAACAGCAAAAGCCTCAGACTTTAACAAATGTGTCAATGCAGAGGTGGAAATGAATCTAAATGCAACAAAACTTTGGTTTTCTTATTTACATTGATTTAATTTCAAAGTTTTCTTATAAAATGTATACATATGTATATGTATCGTATTTTTACATTATATTTATGTCTTATTATATCCACCTTATTCCTGCCCCCATGATACCTTGCACGAATTATGTGGAACACTTCCAGCATTAAACCGAAACCGGCGATTTGCTATGGTAACAGTTTACAGTTTGTTTACAGTCCTCTATTCTTCTTTCCAAGAGCAACTGGGAAATAAAAGGAAGAACACACCACCTGTTATAGCTCAAACAGGATCATGTGATCATACCTCTGCCATCTCTGACAGCCATCTCAAAGCACCCCAGCACGCTAACAATTAGCTTCCCTTGCTCCGTTAAAATCTAGTTAGCTTGAACATGTCCCGAGCTAGCTTAAGGTGAACATCTGCTCCTTCTACAGATGATTTATGATCTCTGATGACAGAAAGTAGAGTACAGTAGTGCCCTCGGGAATACGGTGGATTGGGTGCTGCAGGAATGAGTCCCAAAATCTGGAAACAAGTTAATGTTTTAGCACATCCGGTTCCACCGTCTTGAAGTCAGTGGGTTTTTGGTTAGATGCCTGAGATGAGGTCCACAGTCAACACAAGCTTAAGACATTTTCACGTTTTTTTTTCTCCCACGGCCGACAGCACATAAATACACCAATAAATACTACATTAATTAATTTTTAAGCTTTAATAGGTCTTTAAAAAGGTGGTGTGGTCCCTCGCTGTACAATGTTATGTCAAGTGGCTAAATGTGACTACAGGACGTCATCACAGTGAAACGTTCAATCATGGCTTTACAGCCTTGTTGTGGTTTTGTATGTTTATAGCCCAACATTAGCCTACGACCTTATTTTCTGCAAATCCACTGGAAAAATCCCACTGACTTTTTGTTGAGGAATTCAGGGTGATGTTAACTTCCTGGCTGTCCTATAAATAAATGTCATCCCTGCACAGGTCTACTAACCACCAGGAGTTTCTTGGTGAGTAACCTGAGTTGGATCTCGTTGGTAGTGACGGGCGACAATCAACATGTAAATCTTTCTGACTGACGCTTGTTAGTGTCCAGTGTGTATCAGGTCAGCCTGTTGAGAATCCAGGTGCTTATAAACCCCCAACTTTAGTCACCAGCTGTTATCATAGGGTACTGCTCGTACTGGCTGCTGTGGTGAGTGAACGTGAACCGATTCAATTGAACTCGAGTCGAAACCTCCACCAACCAAGGCCAAATCTTCTGATTTTGGTGTGTTCATGAGCTTTAAGTTGTGATGTGAAAACAGCATGGACACTACAAAGAAGATGTGTGGTGTTTAAACAACATGTCAATAAGGAAGAGCAAAGGAAACCGATCAGGTGAGCCATGACATATGATCACAAACTCATTTTTTAAATCATTCAGACACCACATGAATGCGGCACAAGGCTGCAGAGGTAACTGGGACGTCGGCTACTTGCTCTTCGAAGAACAACGGATGGTTGATCAGTGACATTTCTGTAACATCGTATTGAGCTTACAGGGCCACCTACATACAAGTGAGACACTGAGTCAGTGCATTAAAATTAATATTTTATATTAATTAATTTAAACTCATACAGACTTACACAGTTTTTCTGCATGTGATGGAGTGTCACTGAGAATCTGACAAAATAATTTGCAAAAACCGTCAAAACTCAAAAGGTCCGATACGTTTACACATCTACCCACTCACTACTTTTCAGGTCACATGAGTCTGTTTTCACTCTGCATGATTAATTACTCATCTGTCTGAACTCATCTTCTGTTCTTACTGTTTGTCTCCTCTTTCCTCCCGAGTCTGAATCGGATGAGTTTGTCGCCCAAGCAGTCAGACAGGTGCTCTGCAGTCCAGCGGAGAGCAGGCCAGCCGCCGGTCATGTTCATGAAGACTGCAGGCTGCTGCAGATGATGCAGGATCCTCTGTGTCTCCTCTGGGCTGAAGGCCGGAGCAGCCATGTTCTGTGGTACACACTGACAGTGGGTTACAACACAGAGGATGTAGGTACAGATAAGCTGATAATCAACTGGTGTGCAAGTTGTTGTGTTTAGTTACCAGTCACTCACAGTGTAGGACGTGTCTTATCTTCTGTAGGATAAAGGTGAACAAGACTGTGTACATTGTTACACCTCTATAGTGTGCTTGTTCCTCTCTACGTGCTCATTCATAAACAACATTAAAAAAACACAGTTATCAATTATCAATCACGAACCTGAGACATCTGAGGACGAGGAAACTAAAGCTTCCTTATCTTGTAGCATGCTCGTACTACACATGACACTACTGTTACATCAACGCACATCTTTTGCACAATCATCTCTTTACATAATTGCACATATTGTCTAAACATTACAGTTAACCATGAAATGCTCTTGTATAGATTTATTTTTTCAACTTTTTCTCTGAGATGAGATGTACCACTTGGTACCACTTTTTCTTATTTAACACAATGAATGAATATTATATACATTATAAAGTATTGTATTTCATGTCTCCATCTGCTGCTGGGCCGTCACAATAAGATCATGTATGTATAATATGATGTTAATTCCACTACAGAGGAGACTTGATGATGATCACTAAAATTAGGTGGGAAATAAGTGGATATATTGATATCAGTTATTGGTCAAATGAGTCGTTGCATATCGAGGTATCAGCAAAAAATCTAATATCATGCATCCCTAGTTTATTATTATGCAACAAACAATGAGAGAAACTCCTTAAACATGAATACCTGTTCCTGATTCTGAGCTCAATATGAGCCTTTGTGTTACTGGTAGTTCACTTTAATTACTGTTTGTCCTCTAAAAAATAATTATGTGCCTATTTTTTTATATTAATACTTACAGTTATGATCATTATTTCATTTCAGTTTAATTTAATTGTTATTGTCATTCTCTGTATACAGCAGCATGCAGGGAACACAATGTTTTTACTCACAAATCAGGTGCAGTAAAGAACATACATCAAACAGGACAGTCAACATGGACATGAAAACATTACAGTGAAATAAAGTTCACTGCATACAGGGTATTAGTGTAAGTGTTTTAGGTGTACTGTGGTGTGTGTACTTTAGTATATGTATTATGATGTTTATATGGTGGTATATGTGCTGCGGTATGTGTGTGTATATGTATTTTATTGTGCCTTCCATGTTTATAGTGTATTGTGGTTGTATGATGTTTTAAACTGTATATTTTTAATAACACTTTAGACTATAAACTCAGTGTGTAACACATCAGCCCCATACTCTGTATTGGAACCACGTTCATTTGCATCGTCCCTGTCAAATAAAAATAAATAGTAATGAACTTATCAAACAGCAAAAGGATAATCTGGGTGACAAATCAAATAAGTTAAAGAGAATATTAAAACCATATGTACAATGCTTGATAGAGAAAAGCAGTGTACAGGTTGAGCTAGTTCCTCCCTGTAAAACACTCTTATATCAGCAGCGCTTCATCCGGCTAATGCGGCTAACGTTAGCTTTAGGTGACAGATGAGCATCATTACGTGGTTTGAATGAGGAAGTCTGTTTATCACACACTCAGATATGACAAAGTAAACTTCTGCTCCTGACTGGGAGTCTTCTCAGAGTCGGAATCAGCAGCGATGTCTGTGTTTGTTCCAGCAGTGCTGTTAGCTAGGCTCAGTATATGAAGGTTGTGCTAGCTGGTGAACAGCTAGTGTCCCAGGAAGGCTATTGTTAGCTAGCTTCGCGGAAAGTCAGGGGTCTCCTGACAAAAACAACTCACCTTTCACTACACGTGCAGCTGAGCGTCAGGCGGAAGTAAACAAACCTCACATGACTTTTCCGCCTTCCTCATTCATCTGCAACGCCTCACTGTGAATCTCCTCCATTTTGGCTCTGCGGCCGCCGCAACAGCTCCACTCGAGCTAACGTAACGGGATGAGCCAAAATGGCGGCTCAACGGCTGCAGTTTCCACCCCTTCAAACTATTTCCGTTCACACATGCGCAGTAAAGTTACGTGACAGAAACAGAAGCTGTCGGCTGTTTTTGTTTGTGGTCGACACAGAGACCTCCATTAACCGTCTCCGCACCGCCGCTAGAACCGGATTTTTAACAGGACTGACAAACAGGCAGCTGCTATGGGTGCCGGTTCGAGCACCGAGGCCGAAAGGGAGCCGCTCCTCGTCCCGTCTCACGCGGAGCCCAACAGTCCGCCAGTAAACAGCAGGGTGTACGGGAGAAGATGGCTGGTTCTGACCCTGTTCTCCCTGCTGGGACTCATGCAGGGGATGGTGTGGAACTTCTGGGGTCCCATCCAGAACTCGGCCGTCCACGCGTTCGGCTTCACCAAGTCCGACATCGCGGTGCTGGTGCTGTGGGGCCCGGTGGGCTTCGTGCCGTGGCTGCTGTTCATGTGGCTGATGGACAAGAAAGGTGAGCTCTTGTTGTTTGGTACACTGTGTCCTATGAGACATTATGATGTCTGTCTCACCGCCTCCTCTCTGCAGAGGCATTATCAACTGAGACATGTCCCAAAACACAGCACATATGGACATATGTGTGGTGGCCGAGGCTCTCACAGTCTGCTGGGTGTTATCAGATCAGTCATGTCCGGTGTCTCTCAGTGTCCTCTGTGTTATCTGTCAGGAAGATATTCAATCACATCATGAGATGTGGCCCCTGCTCGTGTTACCTTAATGTGTTTTAACAGTGTTATCATGAGCCTCACACATTTTAACAGAGTCATCAGTGACGGAATGTAGGTCAACATTTACTCTAGTCCATGTCAGTGCATGAGCACACACACAGCTGTTGTACTCTTTACTTCACGATTTTAAAATATCTTTAGTTTTTAGCTACTTTAAAAATAAAATTTTGCATACAAACACAAGGATATCTTATAAAATATGATGTGGTTCATTCCAAATGAAACTACTCTACAGTGTATTCAAGTACAGCTGAAATAATTAGTCTGATTAAGTAATAAATAGATTTGCAGAAGATTGCTTTGCAACTGTTTTGATAAATGATTAGGTCTTTTTTTAATGAATAAAACATGTCACTGTTCCAGCTTCCCAAATGTGATTAATTGTTACTTTATTTTATTAAATTATTTAATTATTTGTCATGTATTATAATAATTTAGAATTTTGTGCAAACAGTTGAGCCATTAAAGGTCCATTCTGTAACATTGTGGGTATTTACTGGTATCTAGCGGTGAGGATTTCAAATTGCAACCAGCTGAAACTTCCCCCAGTTTGAAGTGACCTTTCGCCAAGTCCCGCCAACAGACGCAGACTGACAATCATAGCGTACCAACGAGCCGGCTCAGACCAGCTCCATTGACTCTACTGCAGTTATTTCGGATTTCCTTCATTTCCAGGCTGGTTTTGTGGATGTGGAGCTAAGCGTTCTGCCTGGAGCTCGTCATGTATTTTTAATACTCGTTACCTGGAGAGGTTGGAAAGAGATATCAGTTTCTTCCCTGCTCCAAAAACAAAATCTAAACCCTGAAGAGTGTAGGGTTAGCTAGCTAGCTACTGAAAGCACAGCCTGCGGCATGTATACACATGTTGTTTTTTAATGTTTATAGCATTGAGTAAAGACCAACCGGCTGTACAGGAACCAGTGAAGGGAAGCAGAGGAACGTAGCTGATGTTGAACCAGCTGTGTGGCATCACAGTGTGAGCAGATGAACGGTGTTTGGCAGAGGTCCGGGCGCTGGCGCTGGTGAGGAGGGGAAGCCAAACACAGTCACAACTGCACGTGTGCTCACCAGATGTTCAGAAGGTTTTTACTGGGAGCAGAATTGTCTGTAGACATCTCTAACTCTGCTACACAAATGGACGCGTTGACATCAGTCGGTAAAAACTTTGACGAAATCAGTTTCAGGTTAAAAAAACCAGTGTTTTTCGGATGCTGCTGACTGCAGTGACTGACACGAAGAACTTTAAGTGCCTAAAAACCTGCTGGACACAGCAATGTCTTGTTTAACAAATATTTTTGTTGTGTGTTGGTCTGAAACAGTGCTCTGCAGCTTGGCAGGGGCCTAGGTGACACGCCAGAGTCAGCTCATATACTACATCACTTAAGAAACTTTGGCACAATACGTATGAAACGTGTAACTGTGACATAATTGTGGTTTGCAGACACGTACAGTGCTGACATTTTCTCCTGGCGACTGCCCTGAATTGACAAAACATTGGCAGCAACATCAGTTTTTGAAATGAACATCACTTTGTGTAAAAGGGATTTCCAGAGTGCACTGTCTAGCACCACAGTTGAACTCTTGAGAGAGTTCAAAGTGCTGATGCAGGATATGAGCAGCTCTTTAAGAGTCATTTAAGACTTCTCCCTCTCAACATAGTTTAAGTTCACAATGGTCATGAAGCCTCAGAACATTTTGTGCCGATCCTCTGCCTGCAGAAGAGCTCTTAACTTGAGCCACTGACTCAGACGATACTCTGCCTAACCAGTTCCTCTGCATCACCTGACTGACACGTAGTCATTACAACGGTCGGACTGTCAGGTGACAAAAACAGTAACATCACAGTGACAACATCACCGTCTCCAGGCAGCTCAAGAATTAAAGGCCACAAGTTATATCATGCCATGGAGTTGCTCAACTTCTCTTGTGATCCTGATTCATCAGCAGTGGTGTTTTGTTTGCCTTGTTTAACCCTTTGAAATCTGAAGTGACGTCACGTTTCTTGTGCTGCTTTCAGACGCCTTTAACAAGTATTCAAACCTTTGAACCCTCAGCTCATTTCTCCCCAAAAACATGGGGGAAAGGCAATGAGCAACTTGGTTGGAAATGTCCCACAAATGCAAAAAAAAAAATCAGAAAATGATTTAAAATAAAACTGGGGGAAAAGCTGGGAAAACTGTTTATAATTATTATTATTACTACACTTTAAAATTCTGTTACAGAATTATTACATTTTTTAATCACTTTTCCGGATCACTTCCTTGTTTGTTTGTTTTTTTACTTTGTTTTTTAACTAATTTCTTTCAGTTTTTTTGGGTCATTCCTTTCGTTGCTCACTGCCTTCCTCCATGTTTGTGAAAGAAATCAAGCCAGTTTGCTCAGCTGTCAGAGCTTTAAGACAAAGGTTGTCACATCATATTTGCTGCTCTCAGTGAGCGGAGGAAACGTCTGACTGACTCTGTGAGGTAAAATAAACTCCTCATACCTGTAAAGTTAATGCTCAACTTTACGCTGGCAGCTGATTCTGCCTGAGAGTCACACATCAGGTCACTGCAGCTCATTCAGCTCTCACAAACTGTGTTAAGTGATGGTGTGACCTTGTTACATGACATGCTGAGGCTGCAACAGGCTCCACTGTCGTCTGTGTACGATGCAAACTCTCAGTGTAACCTGCCAGAGGGGGAAATGCTCCCCAAAGGTAGAGACTGTTGATGATCAACAACACAGTGGTTTCCGTGCAGTAGAGTCTTCAGATCAGGTCATATGTGATGCAGTCATGGAGCGGTGTGTCTACATATCGTGCTCAGGGTGTGACAGACGTGTGCTGATGTAGCACAGAGTGTCAGAGAGCTGATCCACACATTTAACTGTGAGCTTGTACAGCTTGTAAGTCCTGCTCGCAGCAGCCGGCCTCCAGGGCGTCTCTGAAATAAACACAGCTGTTTAAAAGTTTCAAATCTCCTGCCACAAAGCTTGGTGAGGTCCACTCAAGCTGAGAGGGCTGCTTTTTATTTTTAAATGGTCTTTGATGCTTTAAGGTTGCAGAGAGTTCTCTTTATAAATATGTGGTGTGAAGGGTTAGTTTGTACACAGAGAACAAAACTCTGAACAATGGTTCAACCAGACAGACAGTCGAGAGGGCAGAATGAGACAGAGATCCCTCTGAGCTACAGCTGAGTAATAACACAAGAAACAAGTTCCTGTTTCAGTGACCACGTCTACATGCACCAAATATTCTGGGTTTTGCCCTTATTCAGAAAAATTAAATATTGCTAAATTCAGTTTCTTTCACTCTGTTGTCATACACACACACACAGGCCTCATATACACACATGTGCACAAACAGGCCCTGTACGTGCACTAAGTGGGGAGAGGTCAGAGCAAAGGTAGGGATGCACAATATTGGATTTTTTGCAGATATGCTGATATAGAACAACTCATTTGGCCGATAACTAACTACCAATGTTTCCACTTTCATCCTTGTATTTCGGGCCTGTGTGTATATGTAAAATGACAACAGAGTGAAAAGATTTTCCCCTCACGGGATTAATTAAGTATATTGAATTAAAAAAAAAAATAATAATAATAACATTTAATTATTATGAGGTGATGTGTGACAGTGTTTTGTTTACCATCGCGTACATTTGTTCATTTCCTCCCTGCGCTCCGTCTCTCCCTCCATGTCTACCAGCCAGCTGAAATGAGAAGAGTTTCAATATGACGTTTGAAAAATGCCAGACATGTTGGGCAAGGCAAAAAAAAATTAGCAAACTTTGTTGTTGAAAAGTCATGGAAACGTTTTGAAATTTTGTCCATGAACATGTGTTGGAACCTGAGTAATTCCAGCATAGCCCATGTGTCTTAAATGGAAAATGGTGAATTCCAAAAAAAGGTTTAATTCAGAATACCTGAACAGCTGTTTACACGACCTGCATCTGCATATTCTGAATAATGATTGAATATTAGCGTGCAGGCACGTGCACAGATAGACCCAGGTGGTGCTCCAGCACGTGCCCTTTAAGCCTCTGACTGGATAGGTCCCCTTTCTGCAAGACGTTTTTTTGTCTTTGTGTCTTTTCCTAATTTCATATTTTAATTTTAAGTTTTAATTCTCGGTTAAAAGTGTGTTGCATTTGGGGTTCAATTCCACGAGACTGTAAAAAGTAAAAGATGTGCTGCTGTATGTATCTTTATTTTTTTATTCATAATCATGAGGGGTGTGGCCTTTTTTTGGCTCCAGCTCCAAAAAATGTTGGTGCTAACATGGAGCTGTTAGTGTGCATGTAAATGTAGGTAGTGTCAAGTACACAGTAATGCCTCATAGTCATCAAAAAAGCCCCCCAAACAAACACAACTATAAATCACTGTTAAAACAAAAGATGAAAGCATCAGCTCCTCACAGGACAAGACAAAGTTTGATCATTTTATTGATAAATGACTTGAACACACCAAACTGACTCGTTGACTAGTTGTTTCAATATTTGTTATGTTGACTGAGAAAACGTCCTGGTCAATCGCTCCCTGCTTCACATGCTTTCTACATTCACTGTGAGAGCTGCTGCAAACTAACGCCTCCTGAAGTGGATCAGCCTGTTGGGTGTTTAGTGTCTCATCCAAGGACACCATCCTGACCCTTGCAGTCCTCCGCTGCCTCGGGCAGTTTTACAGAGGAACATCCAGAGCATTTAAAAAATCTGTTAAAAGTCTTCTCTCCTAATTAACCAACCCAGGGATCTGCAACCTTTATCAGAAGAGACATCTTTAGACAAAACAAAAAGAAAAATATAAGATGCCTGGAGCAGCAGAAAACATACTTGAGCCTTATAAAGAAGGTAACACAGCCTGTGACGTCTAAATTAGCCAATGAGCATTTATTAATATGTGTTAACACAGCGTGGTCACTCTGCAGAGGGTTTTTATGATTATTTGGCTCTTTAACTTTGCAGCGTTGGTGGTGAGAGCTAATGAACCTGTCTGTGCAACATTACATGTTTGATTTTTCTCCAGTTTTTGGATTCAGAATTCAGAGCTAGCTTCAGCTGCAGACACGCAAGACCAGCCATCGCTATTGAAGTCTGGCTACATGTAGAGGAGCAGGCACCAGGACGCAGACTGACCAAACACATTTTACTTGACGAAATGTTAAAAGTCTTCAGTGTATAGGCCACACACTTAGAATTTAAGAATGATGTGCGGCTGACAACAGTGATGAATGAAAGTTAAAACTAAAATAACATTATTCATTTCCATATAATTCCTTGTAGTCACAGGGAGCCAGTGGAGAGGGGCCAAAGGGCCACATTGGCTCCAGAGCTTCAGGTTGGCGACCCCTGGTCTAACCCTACAGCGGCCCCTGTGACTATGAAACCTAACAGTAGCACCAGAACCAGCTCCGTACTGTCTCTAATAGTGTTATAATAACAGGTCTTTGATTATATCATCGTCATGTGACGATCATCTTCTCTGAATCAAACTCACAATGGAATCAAACTTTCTCTGATTTAGCTCCGACTGAAGTTTAAAACCTGTGTGTCATGATTTGAAACGAAGGAAACAGCTGACAGAAAACTAATATTCTGTTAATTAGCGGTCTTGTTGTTGACATGTGTCAATATCTGATGCAGCAGGACGCGGCGTAGAGACCAAGGACAGACTGACAGACTCTGAACACGCACCATGAGTCAATATTGGCATGTTGTGACATGTGTCTCCTGTCGAGGATCAATGAGATACGATTCGACCCCAGCCTGGTGAAACTGGTGTGAGTCAAAGCTTTGGCCGAAAACAGCTCACATGGACAGAGACAGAAAGGGAAGTGGAGAGAGTTTCCTCTAATGGACGTCATGTGGCTGAAACTCTGACTCAAGTATATAGAGAGGAGCTTTGTCCGAACAAATCACTGTCACACAGGCCAGATTAAAACAGGAACGCTGGGATTCCTGTCGTCTTTTTTTGTTTTTTTTAACATGTTTAGTGTTCTATTTACCACTTACACTCAGTTGCCAGTTTATTAGGTACACCTAGGTAAAGCTAATGCAATTATTTTGGTCACCTCACATAGTAAACAACACAGTTTATCAGCACTACAAACTGCATCCTCCAATATGATCACACAGCTGAATCAACAACAATAAAACTGTTTTAAAAACTAAAACCGTGAAACCTTCATGAGAAAATTATTTATCGTTGAACTGTTAGACCATGTGTCGGTGCTTTGAAATTATTAATCAGTCAACAAATAAATTAAATAGGGACAGCAATGATGGACAACAGTGGATATCAAATGTGAGATTTGCTGTTTTTACCAGCAGCGGCAGAGTCATGATGGCTGGTATGTTTTAACCATGTGTGTGCATGTTTGTTTGTTGGTGTCTGTCTGTCTGTCTGTCTGTCTGTGGACAGATTTCACCGCCACAGTGTCACAACCGTGTAAGATGCAGTCACCAAACCTCACAAGTGTGCAGTTAAGATCAAAATTAAGGCAGAGTTCGAAGATGGGTGTGGTTGACTGGAATGGAGGAAATAGGAAGTGGGGATAAGACCACTGAGAGGTGCAGGAGTCCTAAAACCAAGAAATGAGTTTCTGCGAGTGTGTTTTTGTGCTTCCTGTTGGCTCGTCTTGAAGGTGGTGTGTGTTTGATGGGTTTTTGGTTAGGTGTCTGAAATAAGGTCCGTGTTCACACAAGCTGAATAGATTTTGTTTCACGACATAAAATAAGTCAGTAAATACCCCACTGTGAATCTGGAAGCCTGTTTGTGTGTTAATAAAGGCAGTTGCTGACGAGTGGCTAAATGAGACCGCCTCATGTTAAAGTCATGCAACTATGATGTCGTTTATTTGTAGCCTAATGTGAGCTTTTCACTTCTGGTGATTGCATTCATGCTTCAAAAAACAATTAATTAAAAGACGAAACCCTCATCTTTGAGAAAAAGTGATTGTTATTAATTTAATTAACCTATTTTATTCTTTATACTTAACATAAAACAAAGAATATATCAATCAATGAAACAATGATCAGTGCTTTGGGAGTATTGATAGTACTTTTGACAAATAGAAAGCTTCATGATGTGGTCGCCTCTTTTCCTCTCTTCTTCTCTGCCTGTCTAATTTTCCTCTCCTCCTCCCCCTCCATCTCTCTCTCGTGTGTCCTCCAGGTTTGCGGGCGTCCCTCCTCCTCTCGGCGCTCTTCATGCTGCTCGGCGCGGCTCTGAGGAGCATCCCACTGACAGAGCAGCCTCTCAGACGATGGTAAGACTCCTCTGTGAACATCACGGCAGCAGATGGTTCAAGGGGCCAAGTGTGCTGATGATTCTCTGAAAGGTTTTGGAAAGGAGGCAGGAAGTGACTCGTGATCCTCAGTGCAGTCATAAGCCTCTCATCATTTCCATAATTTGATATATTAGGCAAACTTTTCTAACCAACTGCCAGGAATACTTATGTGCGTCATTTTATGGATAAAAAGAGCCGCTCGCCAAACGATCTCTCCTCGTCTGATGGGTTCACTGTGATTTGTGATGTAGCCCTCAGGATCAGTAGAGTGATGGATTGAGTCAAATGACAGAAAATTAATCAACTATTTTGATATTTGATTTACTGTTTCAGTCATTTTAGGAGCAGAAATATCAATCATTCATCAGCGTTAGCTCCTTCTTTGTCATCTTTAATAATAAACGGAATATTTTGGGCTTTGAAGTGTTACATCTGGATAAAACATGAAGTTTGAATATGTCACACAAACCAGAACAAGAGTCTTATTATTTTCTGACATTTTACAGACTAATTGATGAGAAAACCTTTTGCAGAGAAATAGATGTTGAAGATAATCATGACACACTCACAGTGACAATACTAACAAGCTGTCGTCTAACACTGGAAGGTAAAATGGTAACTATCTTAGTTTAACATGTTCGTTAATAAACACTAAACTCAAAGTACGGCTGAGGAGAACGTCTCTAGTTTTGCAGATATTTGGCCATACATGAAAGTATTAGACTAATTAAAACTTAAAAAATATATATATAGAATTATAATAATAAAGGCTCAAAGTTAAAGGGACAGTTCACCCAAATCTAAATCATATATTCCTCCTCTGAACTGTAGAGCTGTTTATCAGTGTAGACAGTTTTGGTGTGAGTCACAGAGTGTTGGAGATGTGGGCCGTAGAGATGTGTCGCTTCTCTCCAGTATAACAGAACTAGATGACACTCAGCTTGTGGAGCTCAAAACTCAACATCAATTACCCCTTTTCAACAGTCTTGGCTTGGCTTGGCTTGGCTTGGCTTGGCTTGGCTTGGCTTGGCTTGGTTTGGTTTGGTCTGGTCTGTGCCGTCAGCCCAGTGCAGCAGAGATTTGCATCTCCATTTCAACAGGTCTACCTGTTGAAGGTGTGTCTTAAATTGATGACGGCTTGTCTTGAGTGATGACAGTGATGTTTGGGCAGGATAACGAAGTTTACCTGTTAGAGGTGAGCTGTTTGTCTGCTGTATCGTTAGACTGGTCTGTATAGAAGAGAAGCTGCTGACACAGTTCTGCTAATTCAGTGATAAACACATTTAATTTCCTGTAGAATCTTCACAATAAAAGTCTCCTGTTATTTTGTTATGTAAAAACTTTTATTGTGAAGCAGCAGAATGAGGAAATGTTGAGTTTTCGGCTGATGAAGATGAAACAGTAAAATAAATCAGATATCTGCAGTAAAAACAGGACGCAGGAGAGAAACTAAACTCCAAACCACAGAGATTCATTTAGAAGCTACAGACGTACTGAGAGACTTTAAAAGACGCCTGTCTCTCTGGTCTCCTGCAGACAGAGGAGAGGACAGTCTCACAACACACAGCTTGTTTCAGAAGGGGTGTCGTCACGGTTTGACTGAGGTCGGTGAGACGTTATC
This sequence comes from Cephalopholis sonnerati, assembly GCA_019142605.1. NCBI lineage: Eukaryota > Metazoa > Chordata > Actinopteri > Perciformes > Serranidae > Cephalopholis > Cephalopholis sonnerati. The sequence continues at coordinate 42,721,429 of JAGQAX010000012.1, forward strand.
GCTGCCCAGCTTTTGGACCTACTCTGGAGAAGAGTTATCTCTGTGGAATGTGAAAGGGCTCTAAACATCTGTTTTGACGTTCCTATTAATAAGTCAAATTTGTTCATCTTATGGAAAAATATGAAGTCTTAACGCGTCAAATGTGAGTTAGGACGACACAAAAATGATCCAAGATCCTGTTCATTTTTCTTCTAAGTAAAGACCAGGCCCCCAGGAAGTGCACCGGACTTTGAAGCCAATTTGACATAGTGGCCAAACTATCTAACTACAGCTCCCAGGTCCGTCACGTGATGCCGTTTGGCCCAAACTGACTTTTTCCCATGGACTTACACTGGGAATGAGACGTCTGTAAATCAGTGGATACATTTTTCTGAGCGGCACAACCCCTCAGACTCATTTCAGCGTCAGGATTTGATCCATTCAGTCCGACAACATGTCGAAAGTTTAGAACAGCCACATGATTAAATCATTTTATCCCTGTTTAAGTCAGCGGAGTGCAAAACCAGAAGCTCGGCCAGCGAAGTCTCTAGTGCACCTGCTCAATGGGCCCAACGTTGTGGTTAATTTATACCTGAAAAGTCAAATCATGCGCCTCTCAACAACTGTCATAGTTGTGAACGAGGCTGCAGCTCCACTGCTGTATCCAGTTCTCTTTATACGTCCACGTAGACACCTCTAACTGGATGGAGTGACACACAGAAGACATTTAGCTGCCAGAGAGCAGGATTGTGAAAGACAGCTGAATACTGTGTGGAGCCTTTACTTCTTTCTTGTGTCCTTGCCGCTGGTTTCATCCCGTATCAGGCGGCACTTTGACAGACCATCAGTGGAAAACTCAATCCCATTATTCTCAGTGTTTCATTCTCAGTTTCACTCATGAGCTCAGTGTTCCTCTTTCACAAAGTGCAAGAGCTCAGAGAAGGTCATTTCAATTATAATGTGCCTTTTAAAAATGTAATTTCATTGAATATTTCTGAGTGGTAATCTGTCTAATGATTACTGTTGGCCTCCACAATGAGCCGGTGTATCATAAAATATCAATACATAGAGGAAATTGTGTTTCCACAGAATGAGCCGCACAGCGCTTTCTCTCCATGGATCTGAGGATTTTTAAAAATAATTCTGGCTTTCAAAGAGCAGATAAATCAATTTGGTTTCTGGGTTTCTTTCTGTCTGTGTGTCTCATGAGGCTGCGATGAGGAAGACATCAGCAGCCGGTGATACAGGAGACATGTACGGGTAATAACAAGCCTCTGTTAAGAGACAGAATCATGATTCCCATATGATGAGACCCTCAGATAAAGAAAGAGTATTTACAGCTTGCCATGAAATGTCAAGTTTTGCATCCTGGATTTGTTGCTTCTCTGTGTGGTTATAGCGTTCTGTATTTGTGTTCTTCACAGTTCATATTAAAGCTGGTAGAGGCAGAAATCTGGAAAAGGCCAAAAAACCCAGCAGATTTTGAAAGTACACCCTTCTTCTACAGCTTTTTTCCTCTCTGTCCTAAGCCCCTCCCACCAGATTACCACGGCCATATGCACATGCTTCATACAGTAATCCAGTGCTTCTCATACATTGATTTATTTAATCTTATTTCATTGTAGAGTTTCCTGTGCTGCATTCACTCAGCTCCTCGTTGCCCTGCTCTGTGCTCTCTGATTATCTGACCACAAATGAGACCAGAATTAGCTGCTAGCCACCCCACGCTGCCTCCACCTCGCTCCTCTCTGTTGTGAACTGCTTCACTCAAAGGAGAGTGGGCAGCAGCTCGGGAGACAGACCTTCAGTCGGTGGCTTTGTCAGCTTGAATTAAGCCAGTACAAACCCCTCATTGCTGGGTGTCACAGGTGGCTGGTTGCCAGCAACAGTGGCAGGTCTAACCTGTGCAACAGCAGCAACAGAAAGTTTGCTGATCCGACGGGAAGTCTGGGCTGTCCGGTCTCTCGGAGCTGGGGTTTGCACCTGCTGGATTCAGGTTGCTGCTGCTGCTGAGGGGCGTCAGTAGCTCAGTCCAGAAGCACAACGACAGGCAACTCCAGCTGTTCCACTTTTCTGTATTTTGACCTGATAAACGAGATGTTAGGACGTGTTCATTGCTGTGAGCAGGGCTGCATGCGAACAGGAATATTAGTGGAGCTGTCATTTTCTGTAGCCATGTGAAGCAGCAGTAGCTCAGTCTATAGGGACTTGAGTTGGGAACTGGTGGGTCGCAACCTCAAGTCCACATCTGGACCAAATATGGAGTGTGGACTGGCAGCTGTAGAGGTGCTAGTTCACCTCCTGGGCACTGCTGAGGCTTCCCTGAGCAAGGCACCAAACCCCCAACAGCTCGAGGTGTCTGTCAGTGGGATCAACAAAGTATTTCTTCTTCTTTTTAAAGTAAAAAAAGTGAATTTAATGAGCAGCGTGTGTATTTAAAATAATGAAACTGAGAAAATTAAAACTACCGTGCTACTTTTCCCATACCCAATACCCATGTTTCAAGGGCTGCTCCTCCTCTGACCGGGGGTCAGTCTCCTGTTTGCTCTCCTCCTGGTGAGGTGGTCTGTAGTAGCGAGGAGTTAGGCGTAGGACACACTGTGATTCAAGGCTTTAGCAAACGTTCGCTACATAAGCCTGAACATGAAGCTGCAGCTGTGAGCCTTTGTTTCCTGTTAGCATGAGGCTAAACTGTTAGCATCATGTTCTCTCCATCTCTGAAACTCTTCACTGATACTGACACGTGTTTTATTGAGTTTATTGTCAGACTCTCTTTCAGACTCTGTTTGATCAGTGCGTCTCTTTTTTGGGTTGCTCTGCTGTGTAGACAGTTGTTGTCAATGCTGGAACACAAATTCTCTCTGCAGGATTCTCCTCCATTCAATCAGGTTTTCACTGAGGGGACATGAACATGCATCTGTAGAACAGCCAATAGGACACCTGCTCTTTGAAATGACCTGTGATTGGACAAACTCCCATCACAGACTAGATTTTCCAAAGCCTCTGAAAACAGAGTCAAGAGGAGGTGTAGAAGTCTAGTTTTCTCTCAGATCACTTGAATTACAATATGCTGAATGGTTATTCAGGGGTCTTTGCCCAATGACACCAAAACAAAACTGCCCACCATAGCTTTAAAGTTTTAAAGTCTCTCTCCACAGCCTTGAGTCAAGAGCAACATCCTCTCTCATGAGTCTCATGCTCTACCAGACGTAACATGTTTGGTCCATGTGCAGACGTCTTATCATGGACTGTTAACCTCGTATTGATCACTGTGTTGCGTAACAAGGCGACAACAAGGAAAACAAACAGCTTTCTCTGTGTAAACTTCTTTCACAGAGACATTCAGAGCATTTTCAGTGTGTGTGCCACAGCTTTAATCATCCTCTGGGATGTGTCACAGGTTTTAGTGGAGTGTCTGTGGCCTAAATCCCCAGGATGGTTTATTGTTCCTGGCCTGCACAGTAAAGCACACTCACAATTATGGAGCCTTTTTTTATTTGCTGGTCTTTCAGAAATTATAGAGGGATCCAGCTTTTATATTTACGTGTAAATCAAACTGAAATCCAGCCATAGTGGACAAACTGTTTGTTTTATTGTTTTATTTTTCACGACTCCTTAAAGCAGCGGCTTTATATCGCACTTCCAAAAAGATGGTTGTAAATTGTAGCATCTGAGGCCAAGATATCCTGAAGTTTAGTCTGTAGTAAAGTCTAAAAACCTGGATACACACTTCCCATAATTCAACCTAGTATAGTTTTTCTTTCCCTGCGTAGTACAGAGTCGTCTCCGAGCCACAGTAACCCAGATATGAGATCAGGTCAGCAGTGTTTCCTCGGACAGAAGGCCTTATACAACCTCTGTCTGAGCTTGATGTGTAAAACTGGTGGAGTTTCCTCTCTAATGATAACCTGTAGATCATTAATGCTTGTGCAACAGCAGTTGTTGTTTTGTGTCAGGCTCATAGATTTCAGGTTCATGAGACTTGCTGAGCTATAAAACTCCAGAAAATGTTGCTTTGAGCTGAACCTGTCTCTTGACCCTTGATCAATAACATTCCTAACTAACACTCATTGAATGCTTTTACCCAAAGCACAGCACTTTAAGCATGTGCACATACTTTGAACATGGCTGTATAGTAAACACACTGCATTTATAAAGCACATTTCTAGTCACCACGGGCACAGATAACCCCATTCACACACACATTCATGCACAGGTGGCCGAGGCTACCCTACAAGGTGCCATCTGCTCATCAGCAGTTTGGAGTTCAGAACTAGACGACCTTCTGATTGGTAGAGGACCACTCTCCCTCCTGAGTCGCTGGCTGCTATCAGTTGTGAGAGGCTTTTATTGTAAAAGAGAAATAGAATCAAATAGAAACAGGGCCTCAAAGACACAAGAAGTCACTTCCTCTACTTGTTGGGTACACACAGGGCAGGACTGTTCAGCAGCAGGGTGGGAAGTAGTGAAGTGTACAGTGTTGGGCAAGCTACTGGGAAAATGTGGTGAGCTCAGCTACCAGTTACTGTACACCAAAATAAAGTTTCACTACACTGAAGCTGTTACTAGAGAAATGTAGCAGCGTAGCTATGAGAAAATGGCAGCAGTAACGAGCTGCTTGCAAAGTAACTTTTATTTTTTGTACTTAATGTCAAATCAGCATTTTCTCAGTGATCAAAAAACTGTCAGCCAAACAAAAAATGTTCAGTTGAACTGTTTATTATAAAATAACTGAGTTACATTAAAAGTTTCTGTGACATTTGAACATGTCCTCCAATAACATGACATCATCAGTTGGCCTGTTGTCTTGCAGAGAGAAGCCAATAGTGAAGCAGCGAGCAGAATAAACAGAAGGAGTAGTATGTGATGTCATACAGGAAGTGCTACCCTTGTCTACATGCCTCTATGTGGCGCTGGCGTCAGTCACATGACTTATCCTCAGGTTTATTATCCTTACTTTTATCCAAGTTAAAATATTGCGAGAATCACGATATGAATTTTTCATATCATATAAAACAATATTGGTATTATTGTAAATGTGATGATATGACACACCCCCGCTGTCAGTACATAAATATCTTTGCCTGATGCTGGGTGATCACATGACATTTAAAGACGGTGTCAGTGTTGTAGCTAACTCGATCTGAACAAAACCTCTTGAGATGAAAAATGTCTTTTTCAAGCGTGTCCTGGCCGAGACGGACAGCAGCATGGAACAACAATACAGAATAAAAACGTAAAGCTCTAAAACAAACAAAATATAACACGAAACAAGAACACAACAAGGAAAAGCCAAAAAGTCTGTTAATTTATACTAGAAATTAACCATAAAAATTGAAAAACAGCAACTACACATGATCACAAATATCAGCTTATTGACATAATCAATGATGATTGTGTACAAAAATCCTGCAGCAAAGATTTGAAATGGCCGAGAGCAACCAAAGAGTAAACTTCAAGTCCTTCTGCAGAAGATTCCACAGATAAAGAGCTGCAAATATTAATGCTTGCTTACCAAACTCTGTACGTACCCTCGGTACAGACAATAACAACATGTCTTGTGAACGGAGCACAGAGCCATTTTGAATGCAGTGTAAGAGCTGTTTGTTAATACTTTAAATAGTGTGGATCAGTAAACTGTGCTAAGGTTGTGTTTATATTGACTTAATTTCTGTGTTAGAATACAGGCACAAGTTATTTACACCAGGTATGATGATGTTGAGGCAGCTCAGTGTGCATGACAGCAGGAGATTGGGAAAACATGCGTAAAAGACGACGTGAAGTTTGTGTTGGTTTGGACTGTAGTAAGATTTCTGAGCGCGGTATGGACATAAATGTTAAATGGACCTGCATTTGGTCATCTGACTACGCAAAGAGTCACACACACTGGTGGCCGAGGCTACTGTACAAGGTGCCACCTGCTACTCAGTTTTTAACACACACACAGATGGAACAGCCATCAGGAGCAGTTTGGGGTTCGGTATCTCGCTCAAGGACACTTCGACATGCAGACTGAAGCAGCCGGGGATCGAGACGCTGATCTGCTGATTAGTGGACGACCCCTCTCTACCTCTGAGCCACAGCTGCCCCAGAGCGGCGCATGTGTAAGTGTATAATAACGGGTAATTCATAAGAATATATAGAAATAGGACATCGAGTTGGTAGTGGACTGTACGAGATGTAATTTTGGAAGGACTTGGCCTGTCCTTTTGTTGTCTTTTCGTATCCTCAATAAACCTGGTTTAACCTTTTCCCTACCTCATGTGAGGACTGTGGGTCTTCAGAAGCAGAACAGAAACACAAGTCTAAACCGAGGAGTGCCTGAGGAACTTTGGTATGTTGAAACAACCAAAATATAGTGTGCCAGAAATACCAGGATGTTCTACTACATCCAGTGTGAGAGTGCAGTCTGTAAGCCAGCATGCTTTTCTGGTTATTCTGACCCTCATTACGCTTCACTGGGGGGTGAAGCATCGGCGCAGTAACGACCCCAGTATCTCCAGCATGCTTTGAGTCCCACCCCCCCTGAATCCAGCCGCACAGCAGCGTCTATCAGTTCTGACCTGGAGGTGTGCAGCTTGGATCAGAGCTGTCTGCTGGTTTTTTTCCTCCATGGCATGATGAGGACAACCTTTCCCAGCCGTGACCTTCAGCTCTTTAGATTCAGAGTGGAAAACATGATTGCACAGAGGAACCAAGATAACATGATCACACAGCAAATGTTAGCTGTGACACAGTTCAGCCTCATTTGCATCTTAAATGTAATAGGTCATAACTCTTGAAGCCATGTTTTAATGGATGACACGGTGGATTATCACAGTGAAGCACAGGCTGACGGAGGCGTGAAGCTCCCCGCATCACCAGTAGATGTCACTCTTTGCCTTGCAGTGGTGGAGATGGAGCAGCATCAGACTGTGAGGGCTTTGTTTAGTGACCTGCGTCTGCTGCTGTGTGTGCCGTCTCTCATAAACAGGATATTTCTGTATTATCAGAAGTATTGGTTTAGATGACCTGAGAGACAGGGAGGAGACCTCACAGCTCTGTCTGGCTGGCTCCAGAATCTTGAATGCGAGGAGTTCAAGGGCATTTTGATCAAACAGTTTCCTGCTCTTCCTGATCAGAAGACAAGTGGCGACAGTTATTCAGGTTTAGGAGCTCCCTCGACAGCCTCCCTGTGGATCTGTGTTTGTTCCACACGTCGTTTCATGTCTGAAAGGCGATTACTTCATTTTCTCTTTCATGGCATCCTCTTGAGGAAGTAAACCGCCTCTTTGTTTTGAGTTTTTAAGATCCTTTCTAGGAAATCAAAGGCAGTCGTGGAAGTTCCTCTCTGCAGCAGCCATGTTTGAAAAGTGTTGTGTTTAGTGGAGTTCAGGTGAGGAGAGAGACGCCACCGCTGCATCAGTGGTCACTGATTAGACCATGCTGTGATTACTGCTCTCAAATCAGACATTTTTACCCTCCTCATTCTCTTTTGTTTTCACGCTCTCACTCGTTGCTCTCGCCCTTTCAGTCTGTCTCTGCGTCCGTGCCTTTTAATACAGACCAGCTGTGATTAGTAAGTGTCTATCAGTGAGATCTCAGACTCACTCAGACACTGTCTGATTGGCCATCAGAACACATTGTGGGTCCCGCAGCAGGCTGTCCTATTACTGTGACCATTGCTGTGCTGTCATTTTCGGAACAGAATTGGCCTGGCCTTTTTGTGAAGGCAGAATTGGGTCTGTCAGCCCTGGCGGCCCCGAGGCAGGGGGGGCAATTTCACCACAGTGCCGGCTTCTTTGTCTCATCCTCGATCAGATTCCGTCTGACAGGGTTCATCAATACGGATTAACGTAATCATCCAGCTGAAAAAAGCCGCTCCCTCCTCTTTCTTCCCTGCTCCTGCCGCACTGTGGCCGCCCCATGTGACCGCTCATCCTCATGTAACTCACCATCCGTCCTCATCACCTGTCACATTAAAGCCAATTTTCCTAGTCACATCCATCCTGGGAGCGCACAGACAGTAAGACTGGGGACTGAACTTCCAAACTTTGAAAGCACTGACCAAACTTTGTAATGTAAAGTTTTAAAAGCTGGGAAGTTCTGAAAGTCATCAAATTAAGTTGTGATGTAGGTGTGGATGTTTTCAGTCACCTTCCATCAGCTCAACTCAATTTGGGTTAAATTTATGTCTATTTGGGAAGTGTAGGTGGTGCTCGTTGGGGTAGGTGTTGGATGGTGGTGGCGTGACTTCTGCTGGCTGGTCAGGTTGAGGGTTTCAAACATAAACATCACGGTGACGATGGGCACCAGCTTCAGTTCTGACAGCGTTCTGTGTTCATCTTTGCATCCATATCTGCGACGAAGGCACCGTGGAAAACATGGTTGAATCAAACACCAGCTGTGATACTGATCATGTCAATCCTTCTGCCGAACTAGCATCCTGCTAGCCATCGTACGGCATTGGATAATAAACTGGACGACCTCCGTGTCTGCTTGCCTTGCGTCCCAAGAGGAATAAACACTGGTGTACGCCATTCAGAGGTAGCTGCAGAGCGGCGCTGCCTGTATTCAGGGGCAGCAACCATGCAGCCATCTTGTTAAGTTCAGAATATGTTAACAACTGAAGCCCTTCTTACACAGAGACGACTACGAAGTCCTTTTTTCATGCTGCTTTTGCATTTTTACACAGAACCAAACGATGGCGGCGTTATGTCACTCCAGTGTGTGATTTCAAACAGCACGCCGGCATCCTGGAAACAAAAGAGGCGTGACATGTAACACAATGTCATAAGGCTCTTGTGTGACACATAACATGAGCGTCAGCAGCACTTTCTGAACAATAACAATGGCATTAACATCAGTAACAATCATTTACTGTCCCTGTGATATGGCGGCTGGTCTCGTCCTCTGATCAGAGGGTAAGCAGCTCCCAGACCTCTTTGTTTTCCTAATTTGCAGACACTGTCAGCTGCTGTTTGTCATTGAATTAGCTGCTAACCGCTATCAGCTGCTTTTTGAATTCCTTGGCGGTGGCTCACACACATAACATGCTGACAAAACGTCACACCGTCCCTTCCATGGTACTGTCCTGCCGGCTGTCCGTTTTACGTAGATGTCAATTTTGTGCTGTTAGGTGAGACAACTCTGTCCTCCCATTATGCTATTGTACCTTTTATAGAGAGCAGCCAGGTGGAATAACAACACGAAATTCCCAGCTTGAACAGGCGGTGTAAAAGAGGCTTAAGACACAAGTCCCTAGCAACATGAGAAATGGAGCCAGTTGAGTTTGGGGCATGTTCCAGGCCACCACTGTCAACATCATCAATGACATCAACGAATTTACTGAGTCTGTGGTGGATTTAATTTGTAAAACCACAGAAGATGATTTAAAACATCTTGCCAAAGGAATGCAGTTGAAAATTAGCCAGCTGGCTAACACTGGCACATTTACAGAAATGTTGATTAATGTGCGTTGTCCTTAAAAATGAAATGAATCTAAATCTAAATCAAAGCAACTGTACCCAAAACTACAGTTGACTCATTCCTCAACCAGAAAACATGGATGAATATTAAGCAGCAGCCTCACAATGTCAGAAGATGCTGAAGTTAAAGGAGGTGAAGGAACTGACTTCATGTGACAAATAAATGACTGATGGATTGATTGAATTTGTCAGATACTTAGTTATGTTTATTTATTCGAATATATGAACCATATTTTTTAAAATTGCATTTTATTTATACAGAGTTCCAGCACAGCTTTTTGTATAGAGACAGACGCAAACACTGGTGCACATGAGAAGATTTTTAAAAAGCCCTGTAGTCGTGCACGTCCAAAAACAGTTAAAGACAGGTGCTGGACCGATGAAGAGATAGCAGTAAAACATGAAGAAAGGTTGGCACACTGTGGCATCCTTGAGTCCAGTTTATTAGCACATCGACAGTTGACGTTTTGAGCTAATGCTCTTATCAGGCCACTCAAGAACACTGGCTTGTTTTGTATTGTTGAATCAAAATTAAGTTTGAGAGAATAAGATTTAGAGGAAAGTATCGTTGAGTCTTTTAATACGAGGTCACATTTGTCTGAAATTATTCTGCAGTGCTGGCACAGTGTTTTAGATGTTGCTGTGATAATCAGTGTTTGGACACTCTGGATTGGAGTGTTGGGTTTGTGATAATCTTTGTGTCTAATGAGAAGATACAGTACAGCCGGTGGACCAGTCTGCTATCTGGACCCGTCCCAGGCCTAAATGAGACTGTAATCACAGGAGATGCTCTCAAACCTGCCAGTTGGGCGTGGTTTCCGTTCCATTTCTATTTGGCACAGGAAAAAGCACATGCTGCTCATGCCGACTTGAATCAGCGGCTTCTGTGCGGCAGGTAAACAGAATGTGTGTGTTTCCAACAATAGAGACTAATAAAAAAAATACCTATTTCCCCCGGCTCGTTGTGGCTGAGTCCAAACAGGAAAGGTACTGCTCTGTCTCTGCCAGCACTTTAACGCTGTGAAAAGATTAAATTAAACTTAAACACAGCATCTCTACCGCCTGCTGCGATTTTACTATCAGCTGATTCAGGCTCAGCGCCACACCTGCTGCCTGCGCTCCATTCAAGAAGGTTCCTCCGCCCGCAGAAATAAGTGACACGTCAGCCAAGTGTTTTAGTCGAAGTGTGACTGTAAACAAAGAGCTGCATAAATCATGGAGAGATGGTATGGTAAAAAAGCCACGGATGTTTCAGGAAGTTGCAGCATGGTCAGGCAGGTGGAGCAGTGGATCATGTGATCTAAAATATGTAGCGCTGGAAATGAGCAGTATTTGGTTAAGGGGGAAACTAACGGGTCAGCCACGTGCTGAAAGATGGTTCTGATGACTCCAGTGTGTCATGTGATCAACAGCAACCCCGAGAAAGACATTTTAATGGCTCCACGCTGGCAATAGTTGTGGCTGAACGCCTTATGTCTTCAAATTGTCTGTCCGTCTGTCCCATTGTGGTGAACGTGATATCTCAAGAACACCTGGAGGGAATTTAAATCTGGCACAAACGTCCACTTTGACACACCAATGAACTGATTACATTTTGGTGGTTCGGTTTGGTTGACACACATAAATGTATTGAACCTCTCAGACCTTTTGAGTTTTGATATTTCAGGCAGAATATGGTGTCAGTTTCTCTGCGATGCTCTGTTATAGTACATGTATGTTTGACAGCGAGTGCAACCCACTCCAAAAAATTTCTCTTTGGTGCATCACCAGTAATAGTCTATACGTTTACATTAATAAAGACAAAATAATATTTTTAATGCAGTGATTCAGCGTCCTGTTTATATGTAGGTAGGCTCTGTAAGCTCTGTACGAAGTCACAGAAATGTCACTGACCGACACTCTGTGGGTCTCTGAGGGGCAAGTGGCAGACAGAGTAATAAGACGGAGAGGAAAATAGCCGCATGGTGGATGCAGCCGTGTCCTGACACCGGGTTCATCCCTCAGTTGCTGAGGTAACAGAAATGAGACAGAGGCTGGATGTGGAGGAGTCAAAGACGTGTACGCACCAACGCAGACCAGAAAACATTATCATGTTTTTATGGTCATGTATAAAGAAAGAAGAATAACCGGGTTATTCTCTGTTTGATGTAAATGATAAATCTCAAATATGGTCAGAACTAAAATATGCTTGTAGATGCCATCATGGAGAAACACACCAGCCTGTAAGAGAACACAGCTGAAGACAGTTAATGGAGTGTTAGCTGAGGCTGATATAAAGGAATCTACAGAGAGAGACTGGGCTGACTGAACAGTCAGAGCCACAGAGTATTTTAGGAGGTGCTGGTGTGTAGGCTGGGATGTTAGCAGGTCTGGGATGTGGGAAGGAGATATAGGGTGAACACATTATTCTCCAATCAATCTGTCACTGACCGCTGCATTTATCTGTGAACCTCAGAGGCAGCAGACGGCTAACTTAGAAAGAGTTGGAGGGCAGAGGAGAATAAGAACACACGAAGAAGACAAACTAGAACATGTCTGATTCAAGTGTGACCAGTTCACTGTTTTTATACCTCCACACCAGCGAGAGCCGCGGCTGGAGACACTGTGTTTTCAGGTTGTCCGTATGTACGTCCTTCCTTATGTCCATCCATCCCATTTTTGTGAACACAATATCTCGAGAACACAGTGAGGGAATGTCTTCAAACAAACTGGCACAAATGTCCACTTAGACTGAGGAATAAGCTGATTAGAATTTGGTGGTCAAAGGTCAGTGTGACCTTGCATTTGTCTCATTGTTGTAAACATGACATCTCATGACCGTCGTTGCCAATTTTTTTTCAAATTTGGTGCAGACATCCACATGGACTCAACAATGAACTGATTAGATCTTGGTGGTCAAGCGTCACAGTGATCTTGTCGCATTCTCTTGAAGGTGATATCTCAAGAAGGCCTTGGGGTAATTTAATTTTGGCACAAACGTCCACTTGGACTGAAGAATAAACTGATTAGAGCTATATATGAACCGAATTTAGTGCTTTAATCACAGGCTGAGTGATCAGTCAGTGATGCTGCCTCAGTATGTGGAGAAATATGTTCATAGTTCTCATGTTAAAATATTGATTTTGCATCAGTATCAATATCAGAACTTAAGTATGATGTCAGCACCAGTGTTGGGTCCTGTCTGAATGAAGCTGTCGTCCCCACACTGCTGAATTTTCTAAATTGATGGTTTGGCAGTGATGGATGCCAAAAGCATGACAGCTGTGTGTCCCAGCGAGTCCCTAAACACTCTCATAAATCATTTAAACGGAGGTTTTAGGTTTTGTTTCCTGATAATAATGTTTAAGAAAATGTGGAGGGGTTGTCATGACACCCATCTCACACGCCCTCAGAGCTAACCTTGTTATTTTCAGATTTATTTTACTCACCTAATTGGTGATATGTCATCCACATTGGTCTTAAAAAGTCCTAAAAAAGTGTTAAAGTTAACTTGATTAGATCCAGTTTTCTCCCTCCAGCCTACACTCACTTACGTTGAATCAGAATCAGCAGGGACTCTCAGCTGTCAAATTTACAACCTCAACGCAGAAATACAGACTATTTTTGAACACCATAAATTAGCTCCAGATCTCTCCTCCATGTCCTCTTTCTCATATGTGCCATTTTCTCTTTCCACCTCTTTCCTCTCACCTTCCACGCTGTCGTCCTTCTCTCCCCGCTGAGCCGTCTAACACTGCTCTGAATGAACGCTGTCTTTACCCAGCTCAGAGACAATCAGCTGTCTGCGGCTGCTGGCTGTCTCAGACAGACAGTTCTGGAGGGGGCGGAGGGTGTCGAGGGGTCTGGTGTCATCAGGGGACATCTCAAAGTACATCTGTCTCACACAGCTCAGTCTGAAGGTGCACAGCGACTTGGACTCTCTCAGGGACGGCTTGTTACTCAGATCCCCAGAGATGATTACGCCGCGTTTTCATTCCTCTGCTTGTCATTGTTCCATCAGATATTTATAACACGCTTCATTACTCCACGTCTTTATCGTATCTTAATAAATACTCTGATGTGACGCTCATTGTTGCAGCAGTGTCTTTATTTCCTAACACAGAAGAAGGATTTACAGGGTTTCCACCTTGAATTCTGTAATCTAGTTTGCACAGTCAGATAAGACAATAACAGAAGAGACCGACACGTCTTAGAAAACTCTGTTGTCCTGTAAAATATGCTGTGAAGTAATGACAGGCTGTTCTATGAATTTGAAAGGTGTCACAGTCCTCCAAAGCTGCAACAGCTGGCAGCTGAAACCTCACATCTGCTCAGGGACACCGTGAAGTTAAATATCTGTTTTCATGAATTCACTGATTGCAGCTTTTCAAGGTCAGCGTTGATGCACACAGTTCAGACTCAGCCTGTCAGAGACAGACCGAACTTCACTGCAGCAACTGAGAGCTATCTGCAGGATGAGTCTGGTCCCCTCTGCTGTCCAGACAGACTTCAGACTGTGCAGATGGGCCGGGTCAAGTGTTTGAGTTTGAGACTGAACTTGCAGAGCCTTCATGCTTCACACAACATCCGCGATGACATCATTTTTGGCTTGCACACCCTCGCTCTGTAAAGAGGAGCGAGGTTGAGGCGTTTTTGAAAACATTTTAGACGTCTGCAGCTGATGTGGAACTCTCTGTTGAAATACTGTCTTCATATTCTGAAGGCAAAAATGGAGACACTCGTTCACACACATGTTGATGCTCCACCATCACAGCTCATCTCCACACGCTGCAGTCTGTCTATATCTGTCTGTAGCTCAGCACTACATCACACTGTGATTGGTCAGGTGATGTCAGGTGAACTGAGCGCAGCCAAGATGAGAAAACTGGTCGGTCCACGTCTTGTTAATGTGCAGAGATAAACTTAAATAAATATATACAGCTTCAAATGGAGCTGAAGAAATGTCCGAACATAAACCAGTTTATAATAAGATATAAATTCGTGATATTCAGGAGGTACAGGGTTAAAGAAGAGGTTTGAAATTCACCACGTGTTCACAAAGATTACTGTCTACTTTTTTACTCATACATTTCTATCACTAACTGTATTAAAATGTAAATAAGTAGATATTTGTTTATGGGTATGTGGGTGTACACAAATGTATAAACCAACAACTGATGTATATTCATATGTTGCATATTATATATTCATTTATTCATGTATAAAAAAATAACAGGTCAAGATATATGCATAACATTAACATTTATTTTTTAAAGGCAAAGATCATTTTTAATATATATGTATATATATGTATCATACATTTAGACTGGTTTATATTATAAGTCACGGATATTATATTTTGTAAAATATATATTGGTAATTAATATTATATATTTACATGGGTTATTTTGTGTGACAAAGTTAAATGATAGTAAAGACTATATTTAAAAAGTCTGAGGTTTATCTGTATAAAGAAGCTGTCTGTTTTATGATCACTCATTGACTGATGGAGAAGAGATGGGATTTATTAACTTTAAACGTCCTCTCACTCCTTTTCAGATGTGTAAATCAAACTAACTATACAACCACAACTGCTTTTTGATGCAGCGAATTGGGGATTGGGCGGGGAATGCCGAAAAATGTCACCCCTTCAATTGGCTCGGTTCACTTTCACGCTGCACTTTTTAAAGCGTACCAAACCGCCTGGACAACGTCACACAGTTACAACAGCTGCTTGTTTGGGGACAGTATTATCCAAAATGACCACTGACCAGGAAGAAAACCCGGCTCATTGATTGGCCAGGACCCAAAACAGAAATCCATCCCCTTCCATTCCCTATCCAGCATGTTGCTCTGTACATGAGACGAATGCAGCAGTACTGAAAAAGATGGCGGTGAGCGAGAGACTACAACGTGCTGCTGTGGTTAAACAGACGCTGAGCGAGGTGTTGCAACGATTTTAAAGTTTTCAGATCACATATATGTCCGTAAATTATATGTATGCACTGCGCTCTACATCACTTCCTCTCTTTGGTTCACTTCCTCTCTTTGGTTCACTTCCTCTCTGTGGTTCACTTCCTCTCTTTGGTTCGCTAGATTGTCCGTTTGCATTTCCCACTGTAAGCGAACCGCACCAGGGTTCACTCATTTGGTCCGCACTAGGGTTCAAATGAGCGTTCACACCACTCCAAACGAACCAAACTATCCGTGGAAGTGGACCAGGGTTCGTTTAAAGCTGACCAAATAGCGCCAGTGTGAATGTGTCCTAAGAGCCAAGTAACTACGTTAACTGTGGTTTGCCTCGGGTCGTAGTTGCATTGTGAAGTGACTGAAATTTTTACACTGTTTTCTTGAGAACAGAAAAATGCTGAACCCAAAAATTTTGTCACAAGATTAAACAGATATCTGAAGATTTAATTTCAGTCATAACTCAGTTTTGACTAAAATGTGGTCATCTTTATAGCAAAACAAAGTGCAGCACAGATGTTTTATTATCACTCCTCTTTCTCACAGAGTGGGACAGTATTGTATTATTTCGTTGATGTGATCTGTTCCTGTGTTCCAGGTTGATACACGGAGGGCAGTTTCTTAACGGTTTAGCCGGCCCGACCATCATGAGCGCCGGCCCCTTCCTCTCCACCACATGGTTCGCTCCCGACCAGAGAGCCACCGCTACAGCCGTGGCGTCGCTCTTCTCCTACCTAGGAGGCGCTGCTTCATTTGTAATCGGACCCCTGGTAGTGCCGGCCCCCAACGACACCCTGGCAGCCACCACGATGTCGGCGGCAGTTTCCGACAGCTTCATCCGAGACAGGATCCAGCTGGTTATGTATGCAGGTACTAACAGCGAGCGAGAACCTCCGAGGGCACGGAGGATCGATAGCACATCATCTCGAACATCATGTCAGCCCTGTCAAGGGACACAAATACAATCAGGCGAGGGAATTCAAGAAACACCAAAAAAAGCCCAATTATAATGTTCATAACCGCCCCTCTGAAAAATAGATTGCCGGGCCTGTTATGCTTAACTGATTCAGAAAATTAAAAGCACGCTGAAAAGAGAAACAAGCAGCTGTAATAGATTGAAGCTGCAGCTTTTGTTTAACCTAAGGTGGTATTGTTATTCATTTTTAAAGGACAAAGCAGACACCTTTAGAGAGCAGAAAGTTTTAGAGGTCATCAAAACAGAAATCCAGATAATGGATCAATGTGAGCGGGAGTGAAACTTTGTCAGAGAGCAACAGGAAGCTGCTGCTCCATCGGTACATATATGATGCAGAGACAGGGACGTATGGATGTGACTGCTGCTGAGCTTTATGGAAACAACCAGACTGTAAACTGTGTTGTTCCTCCAAGAGAACAGTTCAGAACCAGTGCCGTGCCAGGTCATATGATTGTGTGACACTGACTGTGTTTACAGTCACACAATATTCAGGTTTTTATACTTTGTCTAAAAAGACCATGAAAATAAACATTCCACTAATATTCCTGTTCACATGCAGCCATGCAAACTCAGATTAATGTGCCCTAACATGTCCTCATTAACGTCAAAATATGGAGTAGTGGATCAAAATATGATTTTATCAGAGTTCTCCAGCAGTGACAGAATCATTTCACTGTGCAAACACACACTCCTCCGTTCGTTCCTTCAGCCACCCTCTTGAAATGGTCGGCGTTATGATATTTCCACATATCCAAAAAGTCTGTTGATGCTTTTCTTAATGTTTGGAAGTAGGTGTGTTTCTCTTTTTGACCGAAAATTTTGGCTTTTGTTTTGGTTGTGCATCTCGACTGCAGCCTTGCAAACTGTGTGCGAGGTGGTTTGTGTGCGACACGCAGAGCTGCAAAATTCTGAATGCACCGTGTACATGTCGAAAAAAGGGAAACTGGCCTATTGGGTTTATCAGAAGGGACATGACCTGCGCCAAATTCAGAATAATACTGAAATATTAGTGTGCATGTAAACGTACTCACTGATATGTGTTTAGGTATGGTCTAACTCCAGAGATGAGTGCCCCCACCTCCTCCTCCCTGCCAGAACCCTCCAGAACACAATAACTGACACATCTAAATATCAAACTACTCATTTATTTTATTATTTATTCTTCCTTTCCTACCATTACCACCCAGCAGTTTTATTCATGTTTCTCTCAAACATATGTATTAATATTACTGTTATTGTTGTTATTTATTTCTATTTTCCCCCTTACACACACACAATCATACACATAAACACGCTTGTCATAGTTTACAAATTTCCTCAAATGTATCTGCTGCTGGAAGATATTAGAACATGTACACATCAGCCAAAACATTAAACCACAGGCTGGTGCAGTGAATAACACTGATCATCTCGTTACAGTTTAACGTTCTGCTCTTAAACCTTTGGATCCTTACATTCATGTGGTCGCCACTTGACACGCTCCGCCCACCATGACACCGTCACAGACCAAGACCGAGGAACGTGGCAATGAGCTCCAAGTGTCGACATGGCTTCAAATTTCCCCAGATTCCAGTGTGATCGAGAAACTGTGGGACGTGCCAGTACCCCAGAGATACCTCCTTGGGGCCTCCATGGATCAGACTCTGACCTGTCCAGACATGGACACAGGATCTCTGGGAGGTGACCTGTGGTGTCCGGCACCAGGGCATCAGCAGCTGAGTGCCCTGGCTTGTGAGGTGGCGTACTGGCACATCTGACAGATGCTCAGATTGAGATCTGGGGTCTCATTAATGAAACAATGTGTAGGATCCATACTTAAAATGTACAGACAAAAGCCGAAAATGACGTGGCCAAAAAATATTCAACAATGTCTTCAGTCAGGCTCCACCTCACCCTCTGTGTCGCCAATTTCTCATCTCCAAAATATTGGTAAGCCTGTGTCAAAGTTTCTCCCATCAAGTCTGTTGGGGAAGTAGCGTACGCCTCTTCCAGGCCTCGATTTGTGTTTATAAATGAGACCTCTGGGGAACATGGAGGCCAGATCGATGCCTTGAGCTCATTGCCACATTCCTGAGCTGTTTTTGCAGCGTGCCATGGCACATCCTCCTGCTGAAGGGGCCGCTGCCACGAGGGGGTGTTTTTGGTCTGTAACAGTGTTAAGGTGGGTGAATGCCAGGACCCAGGATCACCCAGCAGAACACTGTATTGATGATCAGTGTTATTCATGTATCATGTGTAGTTCTGTATGTCACTTTGTTTTCTTTGTCCTCGGATATTTTCCCTCTCATTCCTGTCATTCTGAATCTGTAAAGTCACGACTGTTTCCTACTTTGTTTTGTTTTTTGCATCAAAGAAAAATAAGTCCAGACATGATTTCAGAGGACTGTTAGACGTCCCTGTGACCTTTTTAAAATATGAAATAAGTTAGATTTTTGAAATGACACGTATGTCTGTTATGTCTCTGTGTCGCTGTGCTCCGGCAGAGTTGGCTGCCATCGCTGTGCTTTTTGCAGCAGTCCTGCTCTATTTCCCGTCACGCCCACCGATGCCTCCCAGCGTGGCTGCTGCAAGCCAGAGGCTCAGTTACAGGAGCAGCATCTGCAGACTTCTCAGGTAAAACCACACACACACACACACACACGCACGCTGACACACACAGCATACCCCCCAAAATAATCTGAAACACCAATACTGTCTGACGTCTTTTGTTGAGACCGTTCTCTCAGTACATTATTCAGTATGCCTCACTCTACGTGTCCTTGATTTAACTCGGGCGTAGACGTGTAGAGCAAGTGAAACTTCAGGGCTGCATCTGAAATGAGTTTCAGGTGCCGTTCAGTTTCTCCGACGTCGGCCTCTAACAGAGCAGTCAGGAGCGTATTTCTGCAGCACCTTCGATGCTCTCTAACCGCCGTGTCTACAAATCCATTAGGTCTACTTTGCTTTCTTATTTGCTGATGCATTGCGCGCAGCTTGTCATGGAAAGTTAAAGTGACAGAATCTGGCGCTGGAGAAGGATGTGGAATCTTAATGAAGGGGTCTGCCACTCACCATCTGCTTGGGTTGTTATCAAAGAGACCCCAGCCTTCCCTCCAGATTAATTACTGAGCTATAATATACTGGTTGCTCCTGAAACACTACATCATCATCCTCTGCATCTGCACCATCAGGGTCAGTCGTCGGTGTATTCTCGAGACACCACTGATGCGTGCGGTGAGGAAGAGCGAGGGATGGTCTGTTATGACAAGGTCCTCCTGAATCTCAGGAGTGGAATGCTTCTATTGATGTTTCATCACCTTTGTCTTTTTTCCTCCCCGAGAAGGAGGGACGAGGAAATCTGGAGACGATTATTGAATCACGCTTCACGTTAACATTGCAACAACCTCATCATTACGCCCCGTCACACTCGCCGCCGAGGCAATATTTATCCTCAGGGCCATGAGGAAAGAGCATATTGCCTGAGGAGCGAGTCCTTTTTGCCTGGCTCGTGGAGGGATGATGCCCGTGGCAGTGGCCAGGGATTAAAGGGTTGGAGAAGGGAGAGGAAAAGCTGTGCGACGGCAGCAGCGGGGGGAGTTGGCCTAGCTTTGTTGGCGCCGCTCGGTCCCCTGCAGTAAGAAATAGCTTCACTACAGTGCCATGCTTTCCACAGGCCTGTGACCAGCACAGAGGCTTAACTCCCTGTAAGAGCTCCCTCAGATAGATGACAGGAACCAGGCTGATAGCAACCTAATGCATAGCTCTGGACACACACACACACACACACACACACACACACACGGACCGGCCAACTTAACTAGGCCATCCAGCTGAAAGGGTTTCTGTTCTACTTGTGATAGGCAGCCTTCCAGTGACCTGTTTGGGCGACGTGTTGTATCTCCGTCCAGCAGCGTCCAGCTGCAGAATTCTCCTGCAGGGACGGACACAGAGCATGAGCATGAGTCTCTCCGTCCTCACGTGTGCGCTACAGGTGGCGGACAAAATAATGAACAGCTTAAAGCACAAGGAGTGAAACTCTAAAACACATAAAAAAATAATTATTGTGAAAAAGATGGCTTGTAACGACATGAAGAATTATCACTGACGCTGTCTCCAGAGCTGTGCTCAGCTCATAATTGTTCAGTTGAAACTGTAGTTGGTAACTTTTATAGAAACAAATTTATTTTCACATATTTAGCTGAAACTATCACAAGATACACGCTGCACTACATCAGACAGATAATCTGTGAAACAAAAAGTCATGTTCCTCCTCCTCCTCCTCGTAGTGCCTGTAAAGGCATTTATTTGAATCTGCATGACACATGGCTGGTCGCCATTATCGTGTAACGACAGCCAGCAACGTCAGGGGGAAACGCGTCAGGATAACAAGGGAAGTTAAGGCCACGGGAGTCCAAGAAAGATGGGCAGGAGGGGTGGTGGAGCGGTCCAGTGACCACCAACTTTCACCCAGGAGGCCGGTGTTCACTTCCTGTAAGACTGTAAAGCCAAACCCTGTTCTTCTTTCCTAAACCCAACCATGTGTGTGTTGTTGTTGAAGGAAAAAAACATCAGTTGGTGGTGTTGTGCCGTCGTAGTGCTTTTATTTTGAAAGAGACTGTATGCAAACTGTACATTTCCTGTGAAAACAGAAGTGTATTTTGAAAACAGACAATGCATGTAACAGGCTGAAGTTGACACGGCGTCCCAGAACGTCAACAACCAACACACCCAGGGTACCTTGGACGTCACATGTGGACGTGGAAAGTCCATGACCAAATGTGGACATGTGACGAGGTCACAGTGAGGATGATGATGGAAAAAAAGCTGTAGTCAGTATCTTCTCTGACACCGAGCTGGCAGATTGGATGAGTTTGAACGTGGAGACGCTGACATCATACTAACATCTCTTGTCCTCCACAAAGACAGCAGGCGGTCGCCAACCAGTCAGTTAGTCTGCCTGATACATTCCCATTGACGTCTGTGCTCATCCATTTAGCCTGTCAGGGTCTGAGCATTGGTTAATGAACTTGAGCTTGATGAGTGCTTCCAGCTGTTCACATCTGCTTCCACAGCAGCAGTCTAATTAGAAGCCTGAATGTCTCTGCACGAGGTGTAAAGTTATCATTGTATTCTGATCACAGTCAGAGGGAATACTAAACAGCCCGCAGCCTCAGTATTGATGACCCCCCCACACACACACACACTCATACTCACTTTGAGCTTTCAGAGTTGTCATGTTGATGCATTGATCTCCAGCCGGGTCTGCCAAGGACAAATGGCACTTAGCTGATGACGCCGCCAGCTTTGAGACTTCTTCGGGAATATTTCATCACCAGCAGGAAAGGAAAGAGGAAAAAAAAAACTACCCTCTCTCACGCAGTCGCCAGCGTCTGCTTGCTCACATTTGGTTATCTAAATAAGCTCCCGGACGAGGGAGAAGGTGCATGGATATTGATTTCCTGCCGTTATGGCAAGGTTAATGAAAGGGGTGCTGGGAGGGAAGCAGAGAGGGTGCTCCATCACGGGGCTTTTATGACTGTCCCTCCGTACTCTCCCCAAGGCCAAGTAGCTCCATACTGCTTAGGACAAGACGGGCCTGCAGCAGGGAGACAGGCTGGGTTTGTTTTTCTGTGGATTCAAAGGATTCGTGAATAAAAGTGATTCATTGTCTGAAGTGCAGGTGTCAGGAAGAAGGAAAGGGTGTGCATGTTTACAGCAGCTCCGCTCTGACCGTGCAGGTTATGTGTCTTCAGACACGTCCCCCTGCAGTGTGAAACTCAAACACTGACATAAAGGGAACGTTGGTATTTTCAACCTGGATTCTGTTTTCCTGTGTTTCTGTGTCTGAGTGACTCTGTGGAGAAACAGTTTCTGTATTCAGTCCAGTGTTCAGAGGGGGAGGCTGCAGCGTAACCACAGGTGCACTGCTGCAATTTACATCCATTAAAAGTGTTTGTTTTTCACACCAAGAGGTTCAGTGTTTATCATGAGTGTCTGACAGCATTACAGAAAGGACCTGACAGAGAAATTAAACATTTAGTTTTGTGTCCGAGCCTCGTCCTTACGTCTTTTTCACATTGTCAAAATCAGCTGAACATTCAGCCGTGACATTAAAATCTAAAAGATAAGACTGAGGCTGCATTGACACCAGGACAGTCCGGGGGACTTGGTGCGATTGGGCGGGGAATGACGAAAAATGTTAATTTGGTTCGGTTCACTTTCACACTGCACTTTTTAAAGCGGACCAAACCACCTGGACAACGTCACGCAGTTACAACAGCTGCTGGTTTGGGGGCAGTATCGCCCGAACTTATTCAGAACGCTGCTGCTGAGGAAAAAAGGCCTCATGAGTTTCGCCTGCACTGCATTCATGGACATGCAAAAACCTCCAAATTTAGAGCGGGGAAACAGACACACAGGCAAGAAAAACAATATCTAAATATCAGAGCGGAGGTTTGAGGACGTGTTTTTCACAGTGGAAAGAGTTTTAGTACGTCGACCTGCAGCAGCAGAGTTCATGTCATCTTTCCTCCTGACATAATCAAAGTCACAGGAATATTTCCAGCGGCTGAGGTAAAAAGTGTTTCCATCTTTATAACTAACGTGCTTCTTTGTGACGTGCCTGCGCAGTCAGACGATTACAAAAATGAGTCCGCTGATGTGATTGTTGTATTTCAAGTCAATAGTGACGTGATAACAAAAGTAACCCTCCAACGAGTTGTTTGATTTTGGGGTAACTGTGATATTAATACTGACATTTTATTATGATAAGTTACACTACTCATTACTGGAGAAAGTAATATTATCATGGTAATGTACATCACTACAAGTGGTGACATTACAGCCTGTGTAGCTGCTGCAGCTGCAGCTCTGTCGCTCAGTGCTGGAGCAATGTAAACTGTTGTCCCTGTCAGTCACT